>VSMD01092251.1:0-281953 GCA_008750895.1 Mirza zaza | reverse complement strand
TGACAAAAGTGCCAAGAATACACAGTGAGGAAAGAATACTCTCTTCATAAATCGTGCTGGGGAAACTGGATATATATATATATATATATATATATATATATATATATATACACACACACACATACACAAGAATGAAACTGGACCATTATTTCTCACTATGTTCTGGGCAAGGACTTCTTTAATAATATCCCAAATGCATAGACAAGCAAAGCAAATTGGACGAATAGATTACATCAAGCTAATAAGCTTTGGCATGCAAAGGAAATAATGAACAAAGTGAAGAGACAACCCATAGAATGGGAGAGAATATTTGCAAACTACTCCCCTGAGAAGAGATTAATAAGTATAATATCAAATAAGCTCCAGCAACTCAGTAGAAAAAAAAAATAATCCAACTAAAAATGGGCAAAATATTTGAATAGACATTTCTCAAAATAATAAATATAAATCGCCACAGATATGTGAACAAAAGTTTCTGACAAGCTTAGTCATCAGAGAAATGCAAATCAAAATTACAATGAGATATCATCTCACCCAACATGTTTTTTATCAAAAGACAGGCAATAATGAATGCCGGTGAGAATGTTAGAAAAGGGAAACCCTTATACACTGCTAGAGGAGATGTAAATTAGTGTATTCACTATGGAGAACAATATGGATGTTCTTCAAAAAATTGAAAACAGAACTATGATATTACCCAAAATTCCCACTGCAGGGTATGTATCTGAAGGAGGAGAATTTAGTATATCAAAAAGTTATCTACACTTCCATATTTATTGCAGCACTATTCACAATATCCAAGATTTGGAATCACTGTAAGTGTCCATCAACAGATGAATAGATAAAGATATTGTGGTACATATACACAGTGGAATATTATATAGCCACAAAAGGAATGAAATCCTGCCATTTGCAAAAACATGGATGGAACTGGAGAATATTATGTTAAATAAAATAAGCCACTCATAGAAAGACAAATCTCACATGCTCTCACTCATATACAGGAGCTAAATATTAAAAACAATTAATTTTGTGGAGACAGAGAGTAGAATGATGGTTACCAGAGGCTAGGAAGGGTGGCAGGGAGGGGAAAACAAAATGGGAATAGTTAATGGGTGCAAAAATAAAGTTAGACAGTTAGATTGAGTGAACAATATTTGATAACACAACAAAGTGACTATAGTCAACAATAAGTCTTTTAAAATAATTCAAACAGTAGGTTTGGAATGTTCCTAGAACAAAGAAATGACAAATGCTTGAAGTGATAGAAACCCCAATTACCCTGATTTGATTAATTCACATTTTATGCTTCTATCAAAACATCAAATGTACCTTATGTAGTTATACAACTCTGATGTACACATAATAATTTTTTAAAAAATAAATAAATTGATTTGCTTTTTAAAATTTCTATTTGACAAGTCCCCATGCTAAAATTCTAATTCTCTAAGGTTGATAATGAGGTAGCTGTGCTTTCCCTTTCTGACTCCACCGTGGCCTCATTCAGAGTTTTGAAAATGGACGAAGTTTGATGTAACTTAAATGAAGAATACAAGGTTCAACAATTCTCATCAGGCAAACTTCATCCATTTCAGAACTCTTAATGAGGCCACAGAAGAGTCAAAAATGGAAAACACAGATAACTTATTATACAACCTTAGAGAATTAGAATTATTATAAAGTATTGGAAACTAAAAGGATTTGCTAAGTGACTAAAATAACTGTCAATTGTATATTTATTTGAAACATTTGGAAAACAGTATTTTTATCCAATACAATTTTTTTGTGTTTTTTTCTTAATTAACTTCTACTTGAATAGAAGAGGTAATTCTATTCAAATAATCTTAGCTTTGATGAAACAGAAACACAGAAGGTTGTGACCTGAGAACACATAAATTCTCATCAGTTTTCTCTTTAATTGACTGCTCAGTACCTGAACTTTACCCTCCTCTCACTTTGATAAATTACTTGCATAACATATTTTTTTAAATCTGTAACTCTTACCCATAAGCCTCTAATAAATTCCAGACTGGTGTATCTCAGTTCTTGCCATATATCTTTACCTAGGTTATAAACAAGTACTGTAAATTATGGCATGCACTAAACTGAACTAATAAAAAGATACTTATAGTGTCCAATTTTCTTTTTTTTTTCCTCAACACTCATTCATTTGGTTTAGCCTGGCAATAATCCATTCATATTTCTTGACTTTTCCGTTTATCCCATCTCCTTATATTTAGTCTAGCATCACAGGATATTGATGTATTCTCTACAACGCATTCTGAGTCTGTCCACTCCTCTTTATTCCCATTAATAATACATTAATTTTCCTTTGTAGTTTTGCTCCAAAAATGCTGCAAAGTGCCCCAGTGTATCTATTCTTTCCCAGGTTGGGGTCCTGAATTTTTTTTTTTTTTTTTTTTTTTTTTGAGACAGAGTCTCACTTTATTGCCCAGGCTAGAGTGAGTGCCATGGCGTCAGCCTAGCTCACAGCAACCTCAAACTCCTGGGCTCAAGCAATCCTGTTGCCTCAGCCTCCCGAGTAGCTGGGACTACAGGCATGCGCCACCATGCCCGGCTTGGGGTCCTGAATTTTATCTTACCTGTTGGACAGAGGACCTAGAACAGACTTCAAAATATATAGGTTTCTTTTGAAGCTTTTAATAATCATTGCTATTTCCACCCACAATCATAGGATTCTTTATATTCACTTACAGCTGGAGTTGTTTGTTTTTTTTTTTTTAATCTAAACCTATCATTTTATACCCATAGTTACAATTCTTTAAAATTCTCCAGTCCTTAGAGATAAAAGTTCAATTTGTTCTGCATGGCATGGAAGCCCCTTCATGCCCTATTCTTTGCCTCAGTGCAATAACACAAATTTTTGATGTCCATTCTTTTCCTTCACTTACAACAAGTGTTTATGCTCCTTAAAATCTATGCAGATAGACTAGTTATTTAATGCACTTTCCTTTTCTCACTAACAGAATTTTGCTGAGAATTACTGTATGGAAAACATAACTCATTTGTACATCTTTTAATTGCCTTACACTGTTGAATCATTTACATATTTCATCTGAAAAAAAAATGTTTAGCAACTTTCAATGAAAGGCATTATCTTCATGGAGTTTACCAATATGAGCTCCATTTTTGTCCTCCCTGCTAGTCCTTTGTACAAATTTTCCTTTCTGAGTGTTATTCTCCAGATCTATAGGGCAATATACTCCTTCCCTCTTTTTCCTGGTTCACTCTCACTCAGTCTATAGACCTCATCTCAAATGGGACTTCCAGACGTGCTCAGGTTCCCTTTTCAGTACTGTGCAAAGTACTGGAACCCTGAGCCAGCAGCATCAATATCACCTGGAAACTTGATAGAAATGGAAACCCGTGAGTCCTCACTCAGGTCCCCACTATACCTTAAGATCTATAAGATAGAAACTGATTTGTTGCTTAATTAGTTTCTGGGTTTTTTGTTTGTTTGTTTGTTTGTTAACCATAGTATTTTCTATGTTTGTACAAGGCCTGGCATAGAGTATGTACTGTGCACTCAGTGATACTTATTTAATAATTAATATACAGATGCAATTATTCCTGGGTTTTTCCTTGCTCTTCTTGTTATCCTATAACCTCATTGCTCTTGTCCAACAGATAGAAAGATAGATAGACAGATAGTCACTAATGAGATAAAACATTTTCTAGTAATAGATACATTCCTCTCCTCTTTCTCAGGAAAAGTGACCAACAATATAAATGAGATTGCCCTGATGAAGCTTGATGTAATAATTGTGTTCTGTACATTTTGTTATTTTATGGTATAAATGTCTATGTTGACACAGAGTGTGTGTTATAGTCAAGGCATCATGAAAAACTAGCTAAATGGGAAAGGAATCAAATTTAGAATTTAGGCTTTTGGTATACTACTTTATTCCTTTTTTTTAATGCAGCCTCAAAAATTATAATTTAATACAGCAAAATTGACTGTTTTGAAACCAATTAATATTAATAAAATATTTGTTTTTGTGGATGGAGCATTAACATAGGGAAACAAATGTTTGTACTGGTATAAAGGTTTCATGGTTGAGATGTTATCCAGTCAGAAAACTTAGTAATTCATCTTGAAGTCACCTTCATTTCTTATTTTTGATAATTAATTAAGAAATATAATTCATTAAAAGACTATTTTCAATTACTGAAATAACTCATTCACACATCTTTTAAACTATACTGAGTTCTTTTGACTTTCACATATTTTATTCAAAAGTGAGCTAAGCTGATAAGTCCTTTTATTATTTTATATAATACTGACTTAATTCTCTGCAGCCACGTTTGATAGACAGTTATCTTATTAATTAAATGGATAGCATTTACATTTTAAGTTCCTATAACAGGTCTTTTGATGATACTGGTCTAATGCCCTAGAAGAACAGAGAAACATTTAAAATAAGTGGATGCATGTTATCATCTTATTTGTTTTTTCAATTCTAATGAGAGTCATAGAAACTAATAGAATATTAATGAGGACTTTATGTCACTTTGAAAGTCTGCGTGAAAATAATATCATAATATACATTCAAATGCTTTCACCAGAGCATTCATATACCACATACTCGCAGACTCACAGAGAATAGCTTAACATTTATTGTCTCACTAAAAATGAATCATAAAAATAAAATGCAATTGCATATTAAGCTATTTAATTTGTAATTGCCCAGGCAGTTGTTTCAGATGGTGTGTTCCATCTTAAGTAAGTGAATTTATATTTTACAGTGTAAAAGGTCTTGTCATTATCCCACATAAATCTATAATATATACCAATCATGATTTTGAGAAAAAATGAAAGGGTATTTTGTAGTTTTTGATTAGCTTTATTATGAATTACAAAACAAAATATCTAACAATATGTTGAAACTTACTTTTTTATTACTGGGCATGAGATATGGCTAAGAAATGAAGTAAGTAATACAATTACTTACTATGAGTAAGAAATACAATTAATAAATTGCTCTACCATAGTAGTTGATCGGTAAATGGCACTTGTAAGGTGACTGTTTGGTAGATAAGAAAGTTAGACAGTTATCAAATTGGATCTGAATATAAGTCAAAATGAATCATCAATATGTAGTCATTTAAATAGATAAAACTTTGTAAAACGAGATATTTGAGTAAAAAGATAATTTAAATCTTTTGATAATAGAAACATTTGTATATGTCATAGAACATGTCATATATCTGTTATTTAAATTGGCAAATAATATATATAATCTGTAATAAATATAGTATTTAAATAGTTTGCTTAACTACTTTGAATGTTACTTCTGTGTTTTTGTAGCTTAGGACTAGCATTATATGTATCATATATGTATATAATATGTGCATACATTGTGGTTATAAGTTATAAGAAATGTATTAGATTTTAAAATGCTGTAAGATGCTCATAGTTTTAGGCAGAGAACAATACATAACATATTTTAATAATTACCTGATTAAATATTATATATATTTATTAACAAATACAAATAAATATTGATTATAAAGTATGGAGTCTTCATTACATTGAAATAAGGTATATTTTGATCATTTTATACAGATAAAATACCATGAAATATCTGAGTCATCATAAATATAAATTCTTGTTAATACTACACTTATAACTTGACCTGCATCTCTTAGTATTTCTTTATTTCTGTCACATCTCAGTTTAGTTTTGGGCAATAAGATGATTTTCTTAGCTGAAATCTTAATTGTTAATTTAAAAATAGCATATTTTCCCCTAACATAACACATTAAGAAATTTAAATTTTATTAAAAACTTTGTTGACATTGATGATTTCAATATGAAAAAACACAAAATATGTTTAAGTTCTACTTCACAGCATAATTTAAAGCTTAAGGATTTATTTGAGACTGAATTAATTTTTCCTCTGTTACATTTCTCTTTCTCTTTGCATCTCCTTTTCTCTATCCTTCAACAGAAACATAGACAAGGCCACAGATAACTTATTAATTATAATGCCCTGTATAAGTTCTTAATTTCTACCCTCTTTCCTACTCATATGCACTCATTTCTTGTATGTCTTCCCCAATCTTTGGTAAAACTTCAGTGACATTGAAATATTCTATTTCTCTTTGGATGAAAACAGTTTGCCAAAATCAACTGGCTTTGGGAGACTGGTTAGAGCAAAATTGATTTTGGAAGAATTGACCTGGAGTGATTTCTGTTTACAAAACAACTTTGTTCAATTTTGTACCATAAATTCAACATATTCATATACAATAGCCATAACTTCCCTTGAAATATTTTTTTAGTCACATATTTTTATTGGCCGGTGGTGTAATATTCTGTGCATTCCCCCAGGGCAGACACTGGGAGATATATTTGATCATTCCTTTGTATTGATCTTTTAGGATAGATAATCAAAACAATCATTTTTCCTGTGAAATATGTGGTGAGTCATACTTGTACTAGTCCTGTTAAAGATCATTGTTACACCTTTCCTAGCTTTTCTCCCTCGTCTAAGATCAACTTGAATTCATTCTTTTTCTCAATCCATCTTGCACAACAATACACTGTTTTTCATACTAAATCACTGTTCTCTGTCTCATATTCAGTGTGACAATATCTTATTGCTCAATATTTAAAGTCTAAATTAAGTTGTATGTCATGAAGATCTTAAATGTAAATGTTCTTAAACTTTTGCCATAATACTAATTATCCTTTCCTTTGTACTGCCACACTTCTCTCTTAGGTCTACTTTCTTATTGTTCCTTTATCCAATTCCCCATTTCCATGTGCAAATGATTTTCATTTCCAGAAAGCCATTCTTTATATGTTAATATCCTGATCCACTCTTTCTATCAACTCATAACTTACATATTTAATAGCCTTCAAAAATTTTAAGATCAAAACAATTTCCCTCTTTTTTGAAAATCTATAATGACTTAATTGGCAGCACAGAATTTATTCTCAGATCTATTCATACATTGTAATATTGTGTAACCTACGTAAATGAAATCTTCTGATAAGAGGAAGCATTTTGTAAACTACCAGCTGTCTTTCAGTCAGTCTTTCAGCCTACAAACAACATTGAGCACATAGCAACTAAGTAAACATAAATTGATAATTTTAACGTTAAAACTTTTCAGCCAATAAAGTATAAATGTATTCTAATTATTTCATAATTTATTCCCAAGTTTGTTACTTATACCTGAAATAATTTCCACTCCAGAAAATAAAAATGTATTTAAAAATTAAAAGGAGTCTAGTAAATCTTTCATTTAGTTTTGAGATAGTGCTATAAATTTTTCCTAAACATTCCTAACAGATGATAATACGGTCCAAGGGTTTTCCTTTTACATTTGTATTATTATAAATATGTTGACAATTGTTTTACTGGAAAATTCCTACCAATTATTACTTATTATGATTGCTGTCTATCTGTGGAAATCTTCTTGCTTATGTTTAGATTTCCTAAAGCCATTCGTTCTTTAAATATCTTTATGAAGTACCCAAGTCTATGTCAATCACTCCTCTACATGTAGATATACAGATTTAGAAATAAAACTGACATGGTCCTTGACCTGATGGAAGATTATGAAATTCTCTATGCCTTTGTTTCAAGAGCTATAAAATGGAGATAATGACACAAACCTCATAGGTTAGTTTTGAGAATTAACTGATTTACTGCAGTAAGGCATAGCATTGTGTCCCAATGCATAGGATAATTCAATAAATGTTAACTTATTTCAATGCAATCTGAGCCATCATTAGTATTTTTACTGGCCACATCATAAAGGAGTCTTGTTTGAGCATATATTTAAATATTCTGAATGTCTTTGTACATATTTCTGGGCCATTATCAAATCTATGCAGTTGAATAATTGATACCTAGTTTAGGAATTTCACATTAATGTTTATTCATTCATATATAGTCAGTTTTTCTACCTATATTTAATTTTTATTTCGTGAATCTGGAATTTTTTCTCAGTTTTTCATAGTAAATGTATTCAATCAGTCTTCAATCCATGTCAGCATATTAATCACTGGTACAACAATAAACTTTATGTGGCTGATGTATCTATAAAGCCCTTTTAAATGTCGCTAGAAGTTTATCTTGGGTTTCACACTAATTTTCCTATAGGTAAATTTCATCATGGAAGTTCAGTTAAGGATATATTGAGTGCCCTTGTATATTATTTTCTTTGGAACAAATTTCTCTATGTTGTTGAAAAGGCTATCTTGAGGGATCATGTCAAATCCATTTTTAAAATCAAGATCACCACAGTTTTTGAAGAATTCATGATATCTAGTATTAGTGATTACATAACATGATGAACAATTTGTTGCTGAATCGAAGATACTTCAGAGAGATTAATGCATTTGTTCAAAATTCTTGCAAAGTGTTATTTCAATAATCTACTTCATTGTATTATATAAACCCATATCAGGTTCTTATACATTTTTCAAATTTATGTGCCTTTTTTTCCTTAACAATTTTCTAAACTACATGCATAATTTAAGGTACTGGAGTATTTAACTTTTTTTTCCATATTTTTAAGTTTCTCTTATGCAAAAATAAAGAAACTCTCCCAGAAGAAAGAACTCCATTCTGTGACATAGACTATCATTTCTCAAAACATTTTATGTGAAATATTCATAAATCCATTAAAATGGAAAAGATAGTCTGTGGTCAAATACATCAGGAATTGGGGTTAAATAATGTTAAATAGATTTCTTCAGTGTAGGATTTTGCAGTGCTTGCAGCATGTAAGGCAAAGGGATAAGTCTACAGGAGATGTGGTAGTTTAGGTTTTCCTTACTCATTAAACACAGGACTCTTTGAATAATGGTCTCATTTTCATTCCTTCAGGGATTATCTCTCAGGATTGGTTTTCTCCCACTTTCACTTGGAATATTCCGGCTTAGGAGATTCTTAACATAAAATTGCTCCTGAGCCTGCTATAGCAGGCTAAAAATGTGATATGTAGGTATAAAAGCACTCAAAATCAAATCACTCCCTCAGTCAATTTCTATATACTTAAAAAGACTTGACCATTCTTCTAAAACTTGAATGCATAAAGGATGGTCAATTTCATATTTATTTATAAAAGGCAGTTAGCATCATCATTATGTTGTATATTTAAAAAGTATTGCAAAATCTAATGATAAAACTTTATGATTTTGCAGGGGAATAGAGCAATTATTTTTCTCACTAAGGCACTTTCCTCTGATCATATTCTGTCATTATTTGAAAGGTTTCACAATGCACAAATGTCCATTAGCAGTATGAAGGAAAAGATTTTTGAAAACATTAATTTTGTTGCCTTTAATGCATTGTTAGATTATTGTACTATTTAAATATCTGGAAAAACAAACAAACAAACTGTGTTAGATGAGTGCTTTGTTGTAATTTCTAGCTTCTCACAGTTTTAAATGATCTTTTCTCATCTGTTACACCAAAATAGGAAATTTAAGCAGGTACATTCCTTCCCCTAATTTTTTTTACTAATATCTTCATCCTTTGTGTTCATTTTGCCTTGTCTCAAAATTATACCAGCAAGCTAAGCCTAGCTACTTATTATTCTCACATACATGGTGTTTTATTTGTTATGGAAATGAAGCATAGGTGCAGAGTGCTATAATTTTTCATTCATCTATACATTGTTTTATTCTGCACATTTTGCATTATTTTCACACATTATGCGGGTCATGATTATTTTTTAAAAAGCTCACAATTGCTGCAAGGATAGAGAAAAATAGGTCATATATAGTGATTATGCATATGTGGTTTGTGGTTCATCATATTGTTATGAATTGCATAGCAAAGATAGAATAGATGGTTAAAAGACAAGACATTTTAACTATTTTATCAAACAAGATAGAACACACCAAGCTACTAGAACTAAAATGTAGAGGTAATATAAACTCTGCAGTTATTTAGTTTTCAGGTGATAAACTACATATTGATGGCATTGAACATAAAGTCACAGCAAAAATTTCTGTATGGTGATATGTACCCTACTATGCACAGTGAGAACAGTACTCTGAGAGAATAGATGACCTGTTTGTTCTTTTTCCCTCAGAATAACTGTGTGACATTTTATCAGCACCACTGTTCACATGAAGTCTTCTCTAGCTTAAAATAAATGCCAGCATATTAGGATAACTTCATAGATCTAATAGCATTTTGAATGTTCAGTTTAAGTATTTACATTTTCATATGCAAAAATGACCAATTTTTAAAAGAAAATGCATCCTTACGTGGGATTTAGAATATCTGTAGACATATGTTATATTTAAAATTAAAATTAGGTCACCACAAAATGTAAAAAAAAACAAATTAGGGTAAAGGTAAGCCACAGTAATGGCTGCATTTTATTAGATCTCATGTATTGTCATTAGATCACTCTATGGGCATGGGAGTCTCAACACAGCTGAATTTGAATTTGAGCGGAGACATGCTTGTGATGAATTATTTTGTTCTCCTGAGGTGAAGTAAATGAAAAGGCTGACTTGTATCTTCTCCTCTAGGCTTTGCCTTCTGATAAACCTGGAGTCTAGTCCCAGACTCTAAGCAGGTGACCAAGCATTATGTGATCCTCAAATTCAAGGATAGACATAGATTGCTCACTGTCAAATCTGAGCTTGAATGTATATGGGTCAGGCTCCTTAAAAGACTTCATTTTTTTCCTGTAGAGTTCTCCTGATCTCCAAAATGTGGCATTACGCTTGATAAGATGATCATTGTCCTCCAGACCTTGTTTCACTTTTTGAAAGAGAAAGAACAGGTCATTCTGTATATCATATTATAATTTTTAATTTGATTTTATCTTGTGGGAGTTTCAACAAATAACTACCAACATCAGACTTTGCATTTGAGCTTTATTTTACTAATTATCTCTGTTTGAATCTATCATCTCCCTAGTTTTGTAGAAAGGCAAATATGTATTAAAGAGGAAAAAATTAAATATTATTTAATTTTAAAAGAAAAATCTTCTGGCCTATCATCTTTTATAAATTCAACACATTGAATTTCTTTTTTATTTTAAAGTGCATCAATACTTTCACTATTATTTTACTATCATTAGTATTAGATAGTTTAATATGATCATTAGAAATTTTTATTTTCTACCAAAGTATCTTAAGAAATAGGATTTGTCTCAAAACTTCAATCTCATTGTGAACTTAAAATAATTGGTATATATTTTGTAGTATTTAATTAAAATCAAAAATATAAAATTAGAAAATAAATACTGATAAAATTAATTACATATGTGACTATAATAGTAACTTTTCTTTCAAAAGCTAATGGATAATTATTAGCTAATATACTTTTTACAATTCCTACTGGTTTGTTGTTTGTTTATTTGTTGGCTTTGTCCTCTTGCCAGAAATGAGTTTTTTATCCTCATTCTCCCTTTCTTTTTCTATACCATTACTATATTTTTATTATTAGTTCTATATTGTGCTTATAAAATTACCAAGCAATTTGAGCTTGAAACAATTCCATTTAATACCTCACAGTGCTGAAGGTCAGAAGTGCAGGTGGCCACACGGCATCCTCTGCTTAGTTTCTTACTCAGCTGAAATCAAGGTGTTAGCCTGGCTTGGCTTTTGGGGGGAGAATCTGTTTCCTAAACTCATTCAGATTGTTGACAGAATCCAGTTCCATGAAGTTGTAGAACTTAGGTCCCTACTTGTTTTCTTTCTTTCTTTCTTTCTTTCTTTCTTTCTTTCTTTCTTTCTTTCTTTCTTTCTTTCTTTCTTTCTTTCTTTCTTTCTTTCTTTCTTTCTTTCTTTCTTTCTTTTCTTTTTCTTTCTTTCTTTTGTTCTTTCTTTCTCTCTCTCTCTCTTTTCTTTCTTTCTCTCTCTTTTCTTTCTTTCTTGATATTGCAAATATTTATTTTATCCTTTAAAATTTTTCTTATTTTTAAAATTTTACTTATTAGTAGAGTAGCATACATAAATTATGTATGGCCAGTGATTTTTAAAAACAAGCTAAAAGCAACAACAATAAAAACATTTATGGATGCTGCCTGTTTGGTTTTACTAAATTTGATAATTTGGCAGGGTTCATCTATTGCCAATAGTTATTTAAACATTTAATTTGAGATTTGAAGAAGTTAGAAAAAGAATGGAAGACAACTGTGCATATACTACAATATAAAAGCTAAATGCAATTTACTGTACATTTAAGTACAACTGAGTGAAATACACTGTAAATAATAATATACAAGGACTTTGCTAATTTTGACTTCTTTTCTCACAAAAGAATTGGTGAAGCCCTTCAATAGGTATGGCTAAATATATCTACATTTTAATCCTCTTTTAGAGAAAAATAGAAAAGAGTTATTTACCAGTTCTACCATTTATTCTATAGCAGGTTTGCATACATTGCCTTTTGGGAATATTTATGATCTACTGTCAGTGTTTCACTGCAAAAGATGGGCAATGCTTATAATGAGGTGAAAAATATTTTAGTTACATTTAAAAACTATTTATAGGAACCGAAAGAGTTCAGTAAATACGTTATTTGTTCTTCTGAAGAGAATGATGTAAAAATATTTAGAGATTGGAAAACTAGTGTTTATTTTTCTCCATGTTGACAAGGATAAAATTGTAACATTTTAGCTCGTGATTTATTTTGTTATAAAATTCTCAAATTCTTCTAACATGGTATCAACAACATTAACAGCTTGAAAAGGAACAAATTTGATAAGGAATTAGTGTGGTACTTGTCTTAGTCCTTTTGTGCTGCTATAACAAAACAACTGAGACTGAGTAATTTATAAAGAAAATAAATTTATTTTCTCACAGTTTTGGAAGCTGGGAAGTTCAAGACCAAGGTGGTAGCAAGTTCAATGTCTGTTGAGGGCCCAGATTCTCTGTTTACAAGATGACACCTTATTGCTACATCTTCATGTGGCAGAAGGTGGAAGGGCAAAGGTGGGGGAGGCTGTGTGAAGACTTTCTTACAAGGGCCTTAATCCCATTTATGATGGTAGACCCCTCACAACCTAATCACCCCTCATAAAGGCCCGCCTCTTGATATCAGTACATCGAGGATTATGTTTAAACGTGAATTTTAGAGAGACACAAGCATTCAAGCCATACTAGTGTTGGGCTATAATTCTTTTCAATAGTATTTAAAATATTTAAAACTGGTACTGCACAGACAGTTGCATCTCATCCTGCTCAAACCACCAAATGGTTTAGATTTCTCTCATTACTATTTAATTAATATGAGATCTACACATAGTAATCTAACCATTTTGATAGTTATTTGCTTCAAAGAGTTTTTGATCCAATGTCACACCATAAAAATGCAAAATGAATTTACATTAATTTAACAAAAGAATGATAAAGGCACTTCTGGTTTTATTTTTTTCCTGAAATACTTCTGATTTTGTTGAGAGTCATTCTTGCTATTTAATTTTGGAATTTAAAAGACAATTTAATTTGACTTAAAAACATAAATTTTATCTAAAATGCATATGCTATTAATAAAATATTTTATAAATATTTTAGAAGCTCATAATTATCAAATAAATGTGATGGTCAAAATAAATTTACTCATATTTGGTACTTTTTATTATCAGCAGTTATACATTTAGAAGTATTAACACCTACTACCACAGGTGTCTCTGACATCCCAGTTTCACAGACACTTTAAATAATTTATATAAATAAATATTACTGAAGTCTTGGAAAGGGAATACTGTTATTTTCCTTTTAGAGTTTGTGAAACTGGATCTTTTTGGGAAACTTGCAAAGAGGCACACAGGATACAAGTCCAATACGGTTTTTAACCTATTTGGCTTGAGAGCCAATGGCGCAGTAAGCCAGTTTTCTTAATACAAAACATGAGTTGTAATACAAAAACCTTTCCTATCTGTTGACATAACATGGACATGCTGTCAACGATTGATAGGAAGAATGCTGTCTTTTTAGTGGCTATGCCACATATAAAAAGAATCATATCTATATAAATAAAGTCAAATGCAGATGATAAATTTCAGTACAAAAATTGAATAAAGTAACGGCAAAGCAATAACTTTGATGTAGAAGTACACTCATATATGCATTTAGAAATCTTTGCAACATTAGCATCAGTTTTAAATGAAACAATTATTTTAGTGATCAGAAAGACTAAATTCTAGACACAAAGCATTTTCAGTTCTCTGTAGTGACATTTATCCCTGGGTAACACACTTATACCAGTGATAGGAATTGTACAAGGCCTGCCTACTCAAAATGTCCACTGGCTGGCACCCAGTTCCTGAGGGCAAACCTCACACTTTCTGTTAAGAATGAGAAGAGGCAAACTCCTGCAGGGAAAATTACTACTCTGCTTAGTACATGAAACATGTGTTTCCCACAGTGAAGAGAATAATTAATGGTTTTCAGGTTGTTTCAAAGCCCAGTTCTTGTGAAGAGAAGACATTTCATAGAAATGAATGATATTTTGTTTTCCAGTTTGAAAAATTCATTTAAAGCTGATTTAGCAAAACTAAAAGTGTGTCTTCATATATCATTTTCAACTTCACAACATTTAAAATAAATTTCTTCAGAGACCATGGATTACCAGTAAAAGTAAATATTGAAAAATATTTATTAAAAACTAATTTATGAATAGTTCTATCAATTTATAGATTTATTTAAAATTACATTTATATTTATTTAAAATTCAATAAAATGTATTGAAACAATATTATTTTCTCAGAGTATATTTATATATTAATAGGGTTTTATATAAAGTCATTTGTTCTACTGAGTTTTCATTGTGGGATTTATTTTTTTAAGTTATATTAGGAGAGTTAATGTTATTGGAAAACATTTTTTTCTTCCTTTTCAAATAATACACATTAATTTAATTTAAAATTTAGGGTGTTAAATGAGTTTCTAATTATAAGTTTTCATTTTTTCTTTTTCTATTGTATTTCCTTCCAAGTGAAAAGATTATATATATATATATATACATATATATAGGTGTATATATATATATATACACAAACAGATTTTGGTCAAGTTAGGTAGCAAACTGAAATTGGTGGCACAAAAGAGTAAAGGTTTAAATAACTAGATTCTGATTAGCTTATATACATATTACCAAAAAAAAAAAAAAGATTACTGCTATCCTAACCATGACTTTTAATATGTTATCTGTAATTTAAGACAGAAGACTACTTTCACCAACACTCATATATAGTTAATTGTCTGCCTGTCCCTTCCCATATGATGCTGTTTGTATATCAATCTTATCCCAACTTGGTAGTACGTAGTTGTAGAGATAAATGGCCGCCCTCTACCAAAACCAACACACACACACACACACACACATATACACACACACAAACTCACACACAGTATATTGCAACTTATCTTTAATGTAGACATCTAGTGTTCTACTTGCAACTTAATCTAGCACTGGGCATTCTATACTACTTTACAGAAGTAAATTTCAATAGTCTGCATAAATGTCAAAATACTGGTCAGTATACCTGTATACATGTTTGTTGACATGAACAGTGCTTTCTATATTTCAGTAGTTTCTAATTTTGTTTTATTTCATTTCTCTTTTAGTATTCTTTCATAACTCCTACCTGTCATTTTATATAGGTATACGCCTTTAGCAAATCCTAATTCAATTGTAATAATTTTTCTCAAATTCATCTACATTTCTATGCTGCCCAAAAGGAGGAAGAAAATATATCCCTATACTGACACTTTCCCTAGAATCAGACTCCATAAAACTCATTTAAATGCCAGCACAATCCACCTATGATTCTTTGCAAAAGGTTTTAATTTGACTCTTAATGTATATTCTCTATTGCAACATTATATTTTAAGGAATTATTTATTAAAATATGTTAAATGATGATTCTATGTTCAATTTAATTACACACACAAAAAAACTCACAAATTATGATTATCACTAGTTTGGGAAGATACAGTAAAATCAAATTGAACATGATTTTCTAGCAGTCAGTCCAGTTAAAGTGCTGAAAAGAATTGCCTTATTTTTTTTTTTTAATGTTCTCTGAAATAAGTTACTAAGAAATAAATTTTCTGCCTACTTGCATGAAAGGTAACTATAAGGGAAATTGCATTCAAGTTGGTTATGCCTCAGTATATTTCACAGCCAGAATTTCAATTACTAAGGACCTTACATTAGTGAGGCAGGAGAAATCTGTCAGTTAAAAAAAAAAAAAGAAGTGAGTAGACTAAAAGTGTCTCTTCTCCCATGCTTCCTCTATGTATGAGAAGAATCAATTTGCTTTCATCTTAATCCCAAATAGAAGAAGCAATTGACTTTGGGGAAATCCTGTAAAATTTATTGCTGACAGCATGTTAGAGAGTACTTTCTAAGGATGACAGAACACATGAATTGATTTTGCTTCCAGAGACACCAGGATAACTGATTCTCTCAATCACAGAGCGTAGCTCTGGGGTTTGTTGTCACTTTTCCCTGCAGTTGGAAAGGCTTATATCAAATATGCAGGAGGAAAACTTGAGAGGAGACGTCCAACGGGGCACTTAATTAGTGTGATGTATCCAACTGCTATTGACCTTATATAGTTAATATGCAGATTTGTTTTACTAAATATATGAGAAAGAAAACATTGGCCAGGCGCGGTGGCTCACACTTGTAATCCTAGCACTCTGGGAGGCCAAGGTGGATGGATTACTCGAGGTCAGGAGTTCGCAACCAGCCTGAGCAAGAGCGAGACGCGGTCTCTACCATAAATAGAAAGAAATTAAGTGGACAACTGATATATATAGAAAAAATTAGCTGGGCATGGTGGCGCATGCCTGTAGTCCCAGCTACTCAGGAGGCTGAGGCAGCAGGATTGCTTGAGCCCAGGAGTTTGAGGTTGCTGTGAGCTAGGCTGATGTCATGGCACTCACTCTAGCCTGGGCAATAAAGCGAGACTCTGTCTTGGAAAAAAAAAAAAAGAAAAGGAAAGGAAAGATAACATTGACTTAAATATAACAACAGGATTTAGAAAATATATTAATGAACAAAATAATGTACTTATTTCACAAATATGAATTAAAATATATTTTAAGAAAGAAATAGTTTATATGGAAATTCTGTCCCTTATTTTATATTTTTATATATATATATATATATTCCCTAAATGAATCAACTTTAAAATCTATAAAATAAAAATGCATATAATTATCAAATTCAGTGGTCGATATGGAAAGATTTATTTAAATGAAATTCTTTTTGAATATATAATGTTTTTATCTTGTCATGTTCATGGGGTATGTTTATATAGATGCTTGTACCTGTGCATACACACATATACACAAGGTGATGTACATATACCCATGCATGTATGTACATTATATCTCTATATAATGGAACCTACACGAGTATGCATATACATTTACATGCATATATATGTATAATAAGATTTCATATATTCATGTAGAAAACAGAACATTTCCAATCTTAATTACAGGCACAATTTGACCCCTTAGCCATTCTTGATATCTCTCTTAGCTCAGACACTGTCATATCTGCATGGTCCTAATGAATAATTTTGTTTCCTGTGGCCTAAGTACTCTGCAATCTATACTTCATACTTCCTCCAGAGTGGTGTTTCAAGAACTCAGAACCCAAAAATTTGAATTTTTCTTCCTCAACTCCAGTCTTCATCTTGTTGCCCCACCACTGCCAATACCCTCAGAATAGAGGCCAACTTTTTCATGGTACATATTTTGGATCTGTCCCTTTTGTTTGTCTCTTACTTAGCTTTTGGAGATCATACCCCCTGCTCCTTCTTACATACACTATTTTTGCCTCAATATCTCCCCAAAAATATGATGCCTGCTCAACTCCTTGTAAAATAGCAGCTCTATTGTCTGACTCTTTTCCTTATTTTGTTTTAACCTGGTGAGTATCTACTTTTCCTTTAAAGTTGGTCTCAGAGACACTTCTCCTGGTGATGTTCTTGGGAGCTTTCCCTTGCTTTTTACAACCACCATGCTGGTTAAACACCCCTATTCTGCTATATTAACCTCTTATTAATTTCTCTCATAGTGCTAGGTCTGTAATAGTAAAAAAAAAAGTAACAAATTAAATAGACACTTCTACTAACATAAAAATTACCAGTAAAATACAACTTCTAAAGAATATAATATTTAATCATTTAGTTTCACCATGTAAATGAATATAATAAAAACTTTCAAAAATTGAAACAAAATTTAAGTAATGATATTAATGATAAATTATAACTACCAAATAAAATCCTGGTATCTTTTACTATATAAATATTAATAATAACATGAGTATCATTAATGGTTATAATTTATTAAGAGCTTACTTGGTCCCACATAAATTTTATAACATTGCAAATAAATAAATAATATATGTTAATTTAATCAAATCTCAAAATCATATATCTTACATGATATCTTTCCATTCTCTAAGTGAGGAAACTGCTATTCTGAGAAGTTAAGTAAATTCACAGATCTAATAAAACACTAAACAGAGAGCTAATCCTATTTCTTTCTGATTCTGAAGCTCTTGCAGTTAACTTCTAGGTTTCACAAAATGATTCTTCAGACCCACATTCTTACTTTTATTATATCTGCCTATCATACACTTTTTTGTTGTTCAAATGAAAACAGAAATGTGCGATGATAATTTTAGCTAAGTGTCTGAGAGTGCTCAATCGGCTCCCAATCATTAATTAGGGAAGCAGGGGGAAAGTTTATCTTATAATTTCAATAAGACTCACAGACATTTTCCATTTTCTAAAGTCCTTTAGATTAAATCCCATCGGTAGTTAAAATTTTCTCATTCTCCCTTACCACCTTTTTTGATAGAACTTGAATTATTTTGTTTTTAGTACCGATAGGGTATGCTGATGTCTAAACAGGTATTAGCTGACCTTGAAGGCCAGGGCTTGCTAATTTATGCCTTGATAGCTTTAATATTTTTTAACCTAGATATTCAACTAGCTATAGAGAAATGTCTTTGACAAGCAATTCTGTTGAAGTACTTTTTTTTTTATCCAGAGGAGATTTTTTTCTGACAATTTTATTCCTGCAATATTTTCTGAAAAACATAATTTGTAAGTTTATTCACTCTTCCCACACATATTTAGGAAGCATATACTATAGGGATGAGATAAAATCAGAGGTTATACATTAAGATAATTTCAAGACTTGAATTTGTGGATTCAAAATAACGTGCTTGGGAAATATATATATACATATATATAATATATAGTCTATGAATCTATACTGAGTCTAACTAATTTACCAAACTATCATTAGTTATGTTAGAAAATCATATTAAAATAAAGCAACTAATATATAACTATGTCCTTGTATATTTTTAACTCAATATACATGTAGTCTTTTTCTCCCACTTTTAGCATGGACATATTGACAATAATAGATATTAAATTCAAGTGGCCACTTATGTATGACAATTTCTCAATAAGTCCTATATAGTAGAACTTTATCAACATTAAAATATATTTTGACTTGAAGTAAGAATTAAATGCATGGCAGTCGATACAGTTTGTGTAAAACCACCTGAAAAGAGCTAATTCTTCCATTATTCCTCACAAGTAAGTTTGTGATTCCTCCCATACACTGATTCTTAGGAAAGGTGTGGACACTTGTTTAATTTTCCCCTGATTGAATGTAAGATCCTTATTAACAGTACCCCTAATTATCTTATTCATGGCAGTATGCTACCTGGTACTAAATTTTTGTCACCAAGTACTCTTGTACATGGATTGGTGCAAGAAAACATGTATCACATGCTTATTGTTGAAACCTGATATTTTCTTAGCTTATGGACATCCTTTTTATTTTATCATCTCAATTATCTCAAACTATCTAATTGAGGTGAAAAAATAAAAAGTATGTTTAGCTTCTATTGTTAACATTGGTTTTGCCTTTCAATTTGTCTTAGTTAATGATTCATATCAATTTGTACAAAAAACTTTAATCCACAATGTAAGTACAGAAATGTTGTTGACCAAAATTACTAGATAACAAAAGACACTGATCCTGTGATTTTTTATATCTCTAATTTTAGCACTTCATCTGTGTATTGTGTTTGTATTTTCTTTCAGTGAAATAGGGAATTTAAAGCTCAATTTTTTGGGAAGAGGGATTTCCTGCTAAGTGTACTAAACAGAAAGCAACCTCAATTAAATGTTATGTGATGCTTTTCACTACATCCTCAAGAAGCAACTTCTATGTCCATTTATTTTGCACATTCTGAGTCACATCATGCATATCATGTCATGTATGTGTGAAGTATAATTATTGAAATTTACATTAATATATTGTAATATATGACAATACCATCAATAGCAAAATTCACATTAAGAAAAAAAGAAAAGTTGAAATTTTCTTTTTAATCTGGCTATAAATCAGGAGCAGTGCTCAGTCATTCAAGCATATGTGCTTTTTAACATGTAGTTTGACAAGATGTTAAGTGGCATTGACTCAACGTCATCCACCGTTACTCAGTATGTCCACAGGAAAACATAAAAATTCTGAAATTTGTTTACTCAATTTATAGGAAAAATTGTTGATAGAAATAATAAACATACATATAAAAACACTTGAAGTTTTAGGAAAAAAGTTATCCACTTAATGTTGGACTTTATTGTAAAATATATAATGAAATAAAATACCTTTTTTGAAAAATCCTATATTTTATGGGAAAGGAAAGAGTATTTTTGATGAAACCTTTAGAAAAAACTCTGAGTTTTGAAATTCAATATTCTACCTCATTGTCTCAACCATGTCACTCCTTTGTAAAGTCTCTAACACTCTAACACATTTATTGACAGATGTGAAAGTAAAATCTTTTTACCTCAGGTTGAATTCAAGCACATAAGTTATATGTTAAAAATATGTTTTTAAAAAACAGAATATTTACAGATTAGTATTTGGGGATATTTCTTGGGAAGATGTAAAGGTGGAAAACAATCCTTCAAAATGTCTAACCCACATGAAGCCAAAGTATTAACACTTCAGAATGATAGCAGAAGGGCTGATGACAGGATTGAAGCTGAACACCTGTCTTTAACTTGCATATATTAATATTTTGCCTCTCATTCTTAAAGGTAAATATATGACATAGCATCTTGTGTTTGCCCAGTTTCCTGACAAAAGGAGCAATCAAATAACATTTTTTAATTGGAGTTTGGAGTCTATTTCTGTTTTACAATTGCAAATACATTACAAAGCAAAGCCTTATGTATATGGATAGGTCAAGATTTGTGAGAAGCTGGTTTCTTATTAATATTTATTACGCCAATTTTAAAATATTTAGGTCAGAACAATTGGTTCATAGATTTCTATGCCATGTTCTGTTTCTTCTCATGTTATCTGAAAACCCTTGAGGAAATTTGTGGGTTAGAAAATTATCTGTGGGATGAGAAGTAGCTTCTGCCAGAAAATTATCCTTCTTGGAAGAGTAAGTAAAATATGCAATCATATCAAGAATACATAATGAGAGCTACAAAATAAAGCAAATCTTTTCATTATGTTTAAATAAATATATAAATGTTATTTTCCCCCTAACTTAAACTGAAAGACATCTCCATATACAAAATTTGAAATGCTATATGAAAAATAAGAGCAGGATATTTGAAGTCATAAAAATAAAAGTGTTATAATGTTGGTTCAAAATTAATGGTATTTTTTGATTCATTGTTAAAATGACGGAAAGAAAATCGACACCTGATTATAAAAAAATCATCATCAAAGACAAAGAGATTTCAAGTAAAAAAAGCTGTGAACATCAATAGAATAGCTAGGGGAAAATGACAAAAGGGGAAGAATTAATTAGACAGAGTCTGGTATTTGGTTCAAAAGTTGAATTTGAAAACAACTAAAGACAGAGTCTTTATCAAAAGACTTATATCAAAATATAAAAATTGATCACTAATATTTAGTTACTTAAGAGATAGTTCAGACCATCAAATCTGACTTATTCCCTCCATAATTGAAACATTAACTAAAGGTCCAAATAGATATACTTAGATATGATTCTAGAATCTAAGATTTCACCTCAGTGCTCAGTGATCAGTTTGATAGTTCTGCCCTCAATTATCTTTAAAAAGTATCAAATTTTATTTTTCTGCCTGCATAGCTCCATTTTCAAGTATTTTTGGGGTTTTGGACATTTTTAACTACAAATTCAGACTTAAGTTTTTATATATAATACGAGTAGTTTCTCGATTGATTTTCTGAATTGTCTACTACTGACCAGTGAAAGCATGGTTCTCAAAAGCGATAGATAGATATCCCCTACCCCACACCCAGTCTCCTCTAGTACGTATGACCATCATTGTAAAGCCAGTAAAATAATATGAATGCAGAGCAAGTGTGCAGTGATCAATCTGCTGAATAGCAGATCTGGCTGAGGTTTTCAGACATACCGACCCTCTGATTCTACTGGACCCGTTCCAGTGTAAGCTCTGTAGTGAGTAGAGAGGATGCTGCTGCTTCTAAATTGCCTCCATATGCTTAGGGCTGGCCCTCAGGGCCCACTACAAAAGACAACCTGAAATTGCATCATTTTCTAATAGCCTAAGGGATTCAAAAGTTTTCATTTATTGCCCTTAAGTTAGGGATGTCTAACTCTCTTGCATTTCTTGCCCTTAAGTTAGTAAGGACCATAACTCCTCCATCTTTGCCTTGTGAGAGCATAGGTCTTTTTTGGGGAGTTGAGTTTTAAATAAGCCAAAATCTGTAATTAACTTTGAAATTAAAAAAAAAACAAAACATCAATTTCAAAATTAATGTATTTCTATGGTCTGCCCCTTTATTATAGTTCTCTCTCCCAAATAAGAGCAATTTTTATCTGAAATTTCATTATCTTTCCCTGATAAAGCTTCTCCTCCACATTATCCTCATCTATCTTTTTTACTACTCTCCTTTTTCTATCTCTGACCATTGTATAGTATATTTAAAGAAAAAAAGATTTGTTGCCATTTTTTTTTTTTTTTTTTTTGAGATGAAGTCTCGCTGTCACCTGGGCTAGACAGTCCTGTCAGCCTAGCTCACAGCAACCTCAAACTCCTGGGCTCAAGTGACTCTCCTGCCTCAGCCTCGCAAGTAGCTGGGATTTGGGGCATGCAGCTGTGCCCAGCTAACATTTTTATTTTTAGTAGATATGGCTGGTCTTGAACTCCTGAACTTAAATGATCCTCCCATCTTGGCCTCCTACAGGGCTAGGATTACAAGCTCCCCTGAGACTCCCACAATGCTTATATTATTTTCTTGATGGTATTCCATCAGTCACGTAGATATTTTCGCTCTTCATTCTTTTTTCTTTTTGTTCTCTGACTGGATAGTTTCAAATAATGTCTTTGAGTTTGCTGATTCTTTATGTGGCTTGAAAAATCTTTTGTTGAAGCTCTCTATTCCATTTTTCATTTCAGTTATTATTAATATATTCTTCAGCTCTAGAATTTCTACTTGTTCATTTCTAATAATTTCTATCTCTTTGTCGAACCTCTAATTTTGTTCAACAATTATTTTCCTGATATCATTTAGTAGCCTATTTATGTTTTCTTATACTTATGCTTCAAGACAATTATTTTAGATTATTGTCAGGCAGTTTATAGGCCTCCATTTCTTTGGGGTTGGTTAATGTACAATTGTATTTCTTTGCCATTGTCGTGTCTCCTAATTTATTGTATTTCTTGTAGCGTTGAGTTGGTATTTATGCTTTTGAGGAAGCAGTCTTCTCAACTAGACTTTATGGAATGTTTAAGTTGGTAAATTCTTTCACCTAAGGGTGATGTATGGGATTTGGCTGGGTAGGGTGCAATTATTGCTGCTCCAGGGAGGACACACTGGTATAGTCTTTGTGCACCTATCTTGGGTGATTTCAGTGTCAGCGAGGATGGCTAGGTTCATCAGAAGTCTGGCCAAGGCTGAGGGTATTTGAGATAATAGCAAAGGCTGTTGGGATCTTTGGTGGCAAAGACTTCTGGGTTTCTCTTGATTCCCTTTTTCTCCAAAGGAGAAAGTCATAGCTGGCAGGGTTCCTCTTGGTTCTGGGTCCAGCACATAGATACACTTGTGGTGACAGTGTGCTGGTGTCTGGTATGAAGGTATATGCAGAGCAACCAGACAGCCAGGCTGTGAAGTAATCCCAACTCCAAGATATGAAGTGTGGATATGCCCAGTGCAATAGTAGCTATGGTGTCTGAGGAGTATGTGCGTGTGCAGTGACTGTGGCTCCAGTGTCTAGGGTACAGGCACATTCACTATGGCAGTGGTTCTGGTATTGAAGCACAGGTGTGCATGCTGAGAAAATGGCATCTACTTTTTAGATGTAGGTATACATGGAGAGATTGAGCCATGCAGGTGGTTATAATGGAGCACAGGGAAGTGACAGCTTTGTCCTGGATGATGCTGTATCAGTTTCTTTTCCAGGGCATTGCAACAGTATCTCCTTTTCCAGAATGTTTGCCATATCTATGATAGCTCTTGAGGTCCTCAGTGGCAAAGACTGCTTGGGTACCGTGAGAAGCAGGCCACTGGGCACCTGTCTCATGGCTGATACTGATAGTCATGCACCCTTTTTCTTTGTTCCTAGCCATCTCCAAATAGCTCTATTATGCTAAACTTCCCATCAATCTGGGGTGGGATGAGATTGAAGCAGATCTTTTAGGCATTGCCCCAATAGTCTGGGGAATCTGATTATTTATCATGCTTTCCTTTTTACTGCAATGGGAACTTACAACTAGGGAATCCCCTCTGTATTGAGTTGTAGCTAGCCTGAGGGATGAGATGATACAGGCAAAATGAAACTTTTCTTCCTCCCTTTTTTATATAGTTAGTTTCCATTTGTTCACTGTGTCATTGAAGCTTCTTAACTAGACTCCTTGAGCAATCTAGAACTTTTTTTCATTCAGGAACATCTATGTAATTGTTGATTTCTATGGAGAGAATAGGCTGGGATCTCCTACTCCTCCATCTTGCTTACATCACCCCACACTCAGAAAGGCATTGTTTTAGTTTATATAGTTCCTGCAAAATACTTAGTAAAGACATAAACACACTCAAGAAACATTTATTTTAAATGAACCTATAACCTCAACATTAATATTAATGAGAAAGAGGATGGGGAGGAATTTCTCTCCACAAAACATGGGAAAAGCAGCATAAACTAACAAACGACCCATATGTGCTGCATAATGAGGAGTTGTGGTTTCTAGTAGATAGGATGCAGTTATAGTAGGGATGTCTTATGAAAATACTTATTTTTAATCATCTGTGCTGGAGTAATGACTGAGGTCTGTATTTTCAATAAGCTCCCAGATGGTATCAATGCTAAATCTAAGCACCATACTCTGAAAATGAATGTCTAGGAATTTTGAGAAAAGCTATTGTACTTTCGGTTATTATGTTATATGCAACAGTAGTAATTATCTTGTCTTTTATTTAATTATATTTTTCCTTTAACAAGTGTTTACTTACAACTTGTTATATGCAAGCATTCATATAAGGTATTTGGAATATGTCAGCAAAGAAACACGTATTCATGACCACCTGGCTTACATTCTAGTTGTCAGAAGTGGTAAAGAGAAGATAGACAATAAATAATAAAAACATGGTAAACATAAAATTATATTTTACATGAAGGTAGTGTTGAAGAAAGACATATTCAGGTACTTATTAAAGCACAATAAGACAGACTTTATTCAGGAGCACAATGATAGATGTAGGGACGATGGCAATTTGATTTTAAAGGGATTTGGGGATTTGGGGGGTAGACCCACAGCTGAGGGATGTGGTGAGTATTGTGTAGGGGAAAGGCATACTTCTAACTCTTGCTAAGGAGAGGCTAAGATATAAAATCCAACCAAAAAAAGCTGGAGAGAGAGATCAGGGTCATATCTCAATACAAGAAGGAAAAGTGGAAATTTATTGCAAAGGAGTTGGGCGAAGGGGAGCAGGAGGTCAGTGGATGGAAAATTACTAAGAGAAAACATCAGGGGTAAGAGAGGATTCTTGTGAAAGTTAGGCCAGGGGAGGAGACATCAACTGGGGAATGGAGAAAGATGAGGAACCCAGTCAGATATTAAAAGTGATCAGGCATTTCAATGGGAGATTCTATTTTAACTGACTCAGCAGGATTCTTGCTAAAATTTGACAATGCAGACATAAACACAGAAGGTAAACACCATGGGCTAGTTGAGAAGATAGTTCAGGACAACCTGACTAGAGTTTGGTCAAAGATAGAATCTTTGTCAGTGGGAATTGCTATGAAATAGAAAAGGCAGTTAGAACAAGAGTTAGGAATCGGTAGTGTGGAAACTAGACCAAGACGGGGTTTGGTATTAAGTATGGAGTCAGGGTTGGCATGGCAGCAGTGATATTATATATCTCATTCTAAAAGCAATTGAAACAATCTACCTGGTAAGCTATTGCATATGTTAATTAGCTAAATTTAACCATTCTACAACGTATCATATTTCACAACATGCCGTACACAATAAAATGTATATGATTTTTATTTGTCAATTACAAAATTAAAAAAATGAAGAGAAAGAAAAAAATCAAAAATTTACCTGCAATTTGTAGATTTCCAAAAGCATTACTTTAACATCCCTTAGAGGAGTAAAACTTCATTAGAGAAGAGAGACAGATGGTTTGGATTCAGTCTTTGCTTTCAGTTTTGCCTGAGAGGAGATGGTATTTATTCTGTCATTTCTGGCTGAAAGAGAAGAATCATACTGCTTATAAAAGGTAAATTCATTGTTATGTAAATAAGATACAAAAGAAAACGTATGCTTGCTAAAATGCAATATGATTAGAGATATGACTAAAACTATACATCTTTATAATTTCAGCTTTTATTTTTCATGTTCTTACTATCTGATGGGCATTTTTTTCTAACTTGTGAGTTATTGTGAACATAAAATGAAAAATTTCTGACAGAAGATGAAAGACATTATGATAGAATACAGAATTTTTTATATTTTATTAAGTATAGTGGTAATACAGTTTATATAAATATTTTTGTCTTATAGATTAAAATAGTTTGGATTTAATTTATATTGATATCAAATGCTAGAGATTATGAACACCAGAGTATATGAAAGCTGATAGGCAGGCTTTTTAAAAGTTAACAATTAAAATTTAAACCTTAAATTTTTTATTCACTCAAGATAAATTACATGAACTGAAAATTTATAAAACATAATAAATAAAAATAAAACATTTTAGCCACAAGACTAAAAATTTCATGCACCTGGTTTTTTAACCATTCAAAGAGGAAAATTATGTATAGTCTTGCATGTGTTAATTACATAGATTTAGTCATGCCAGTTTGTATGTATACTTCAAAGCATGCTGTACTTGATAAATGCATACAGTCAAGTCAGGGAGGGCTTTTTAAGTTAGTAATTGAAAATCATTGATTGAGTCAAGTCTATTTCAGCAAACAGTAGTTCTATGGGTAGGATTTCACAATCCATTGGCATTTTGCTAAGAGAAAATCCTTCTTTACTTCTAGGAAACCTTCCCTGACTGCCATCACCTATAATAAATACACATTTTGACAAAATATTAATGGGAATGTCTACTTTTTCCTCTGCCAAAGCACATAAAAATGGTTGCTACTCTTCAAGGCAATTAGTTTGAAAAATACTATTCTGTACAAATATATTAGACTTGTTAAATATGTCTTTGAACTCTCCTCTTAAAATTATGTTTTGAAACATTTTGTAATGAAAAAGTAAAATAGATAAATGGATAAATAGATGAGTAAGTAGATAGATGATACACAGATAAATATATAAATAGCAAACAATTTACTTTCTAAGAATTTATATTCTTTTTATAGTTTTGACCAAAATATAATGTAATTAGCTTCCTCAAACCACTTATTAATTAGCCTCAGTTTCAGATTGCTATGGATATTTCCAACCATCAAATGCAACTCTCCAAGAGGAAGGACTTTATCACCAGTGGTTTACAAAACAATCATCTGCCAGGGTTAGTCTAGTAAAAACAACAGTAATTATGACATGAAAATTAAACCAAAAAAAGATAATTTTAGAATTTCCAGATGTATTTTCATACATAAATTTTGTATGTAATTTAAGGAGAATTCACTAATGAGAAAATACCAATAGTATGTCTGATATATGTATATCTAGAAGGTTGCCCATAGTAGAATATAAAGTACTCCAATAGGCAACTGTGATTAGATAGATCTACTAATCAATGTTAAGGAATATGCTATATTCATTCCCTTGCTCTGGAAAAGCAAAACTGGCATCAATGGAAATGTTCAATGGAAAATCACTGAGCATATATTAGCTGTTCTAGATTAGATTGTCTTTGCCTTCATCAGTCAATTAGGAATAATGTATGATCATCATTTCCTGTTACCCAGTGCTATTTTAAGTTGAAAATTAGGTAGTTTATGTTACAAAGCCTGGTAAACTTTGAAGCACTATAAAAATTATGAGCACAACATTCACCCAAGTACATTGTTGGGAGAGTATTTCCCACAAACCTGATTATATTATCTGGTCATTGAACACATTATAATATAATAAAAACCGTAAGAACAATGTTAACTTTTTTTTATGATTTTCCTTGTTCTTCTCTATGTAGGTTTTAAAGTGTTTTTCACTTACTATTTTATTTAATCATTGTAATAGCCTTACAATGAAATGAGAACTTGTGACCCATATTTTTCTAAAAGAAGAAACTGAGTCATAAGGAAGTTATTTTCTTAAGGCCATACAATTAATCAGTGAGAATAGGATTTAGACCCCATAAATATGTCTGCAGAGCCCATGTTTTTAATAGTTAACACTATTTTCATTACTGCCTAGATTTCTAGTGGAGAAACAGAAAGAAAAGAAAGCACCATAGTGCCCTATTAAATAACAGCATTGTTATATATCAAAATATAGTTATTTACAAGCATTTTCTTTCACACATTATAAATAAATCTGCAGAAATAGCACAATATAATACTGGATGAAATAAAAATAGGAGTATTTCCCTTGAGTTAAATTTATACATTCCACTATGAGCTCACCTCAGGGAAGAGGGATTTATCTTGAATTTGATCAGTGGAAATTTCTGCTGGTCAGATATGTAATGGCCGATGTTTCAGAAGTACAAGTAAGAAGTTACTGAAGCATTATAATTACACCCAAAGTCTTCTCTATAATTTCCACCAGGGCCTATAAGTTTTGGTAGCCAGAAAAATAATTTAAACATTAATTAGGACAGATCCTTCTTCCTTCCCCTTGCCCCACCATGCCACATTGTCTAAATAAACTTTTTTAAAAGAGTGTTTGAAACAATCCAGTTTTAACTAACTTGTCTATGTAATGTAAAAGAAAATAATGCTATTTAATCTGTGAGCACATCCACTTTGGAACTGTTTTCTGTTCTTATTTGTATTCTGAGTACCTTATACTTGATAATGCAATCAGTGTTCACTGAATTAATAACTTCATTAAATGAAGTAACTGAATTATTTTGGTGATTTCTAATTTGTTAGGATTTTATCTTTTTAACATGCAAAATATAATTGGGAGAAACAGGCTATGTTTAATATCTGTTGACACATAGAGATTAGGCTGAAATATTTGTTTCATTATTAAAGTCTGCTTGATAGCAGGAATGAAATGTAAAAATTAAAGACAATATATAATATATGTGCTGCAGAGGAAAGAAACATATGGACATTTTCCTATTTTCTCTATATACAATGTGGAATGAATTGGTAAGCATACTGGAGGCCAATTAATGCAATGTGAGTAAATACACTGCATTGTCCACTACTTATGTCACCAGTGCCCAATGCAGTGTATTCCTTCACACTACTTAGTGGCCTCCAACAGTCTGAGAGCAAGCTCTGCAGCCAGCTGTGAAGCAGAGACATCAGCCAAATGGAGTATGCAGACGGCATGGGTGCAATTGTTCTGTAGAGCAGTGTGTACCTGCAGAACACAGGGAGAGCTGGGCACAAAAAGTAAGGCCATCTTTTCCAACTAAACTATGGTGCACACCTTACAAAGGAAAAAGAGGAAAACAGTTGACTTTTAAGTTCTCTGTAATTCCAAGTATTTATAAGCAGTAATATGCATTACAAGTTGATTAAATGAAATGCTGCAAAAAATCATATTTAACATAATACTTGGTACCTGGAAGGTGTTCATAATTATGTATTTACGCAGGACCTAGAGATAAATGAGTGAAGCCAATGATAATATGTAACAAAGGCTTAATAATATAGTTGAGGTCATAGGAAAATATTTAAGAAAAAAAAACGGCCCTAGGCTTGGGAATAACAATAATATGAAGTCTTTACAATCAACTGGAAGAAAAAAAAAAAAAAAAAGAAAGAATCACCTGGAAGAAATACCAAAAGAATGAAGGGAAAATAATTGTACATTTGGGTGAGAAAAGTTTGATGTAGTCAACATGTGGAAAATATGGCCATAAATGCATTTCTAATTGGAATTGCAAACAAACAAAAAAAAGCACACTTCTGGAACTATGAATGGAGATATTGCTGATACCAAGGCAATCAAAACAAATAGCTCACAATATAAATTAACTGGAGATAGGAGATGAAGGGCAGAAGACACAAATCAGACAATTTTGGAAATTGTAAGGTTTCTTAGATATTTGCTTTGGGAAAAATATGCTCATTTTTGAACAAAATTGAAAAACAGGACAATAACTATATGGGTGATTATGAATTAACTAATGCAATTTCACATTAATGATATAAATAGGTAGTATTGATGTTTTTATTTAAATTTGTAGAAAATTCTGCAAGGAAATTATGGAACCAAGGTTTGATTGTAGACAACTGGCTCTGGTTCTCTAAAGCCTCAATCATACCATATGGCCAAAATATGTCATTTATGCAAAGTAGTCTACAAATATAGCCAAGAGAAAAATCCCAAAGGCTGAATCATACAATTAAAAACAAAACGTGGAGAAACATAGTAAAAGAGGTAGAAATCCTTCAAAATATAAAAGGGAAATAGATATTTTTAAATATTTCATTACACATATAAATGTTAATGATATTAACAGCATGTGCTACTACCTCTGAATGATTTTAAATTCTGTTATTAGATGGTGGTTAGCTCTACCTTTTCAGTGGTTCGAAAATGCAATAATTATGTTCAATTTTTATAAATTAATCTTAAGTTTCTTAGTACAATTCATAATTCCTTCAACAAAGCCTTGATTACTTTTGTGGTATATACTAAAGTTACTTGACTCAGCCTATAACTTAAAAATAGCTTCACAGTTTGAAGAATATCCAGTCCAGTGTATTTGCCAAAGATACCACAAAGGAGAGATTAAGAAGTGAAATGTACATTTCTTAAATAGAGAAACTGACTAAATAAATTACTAGTACTTAACCAAAGAAAGAACTGACAAAGTGAAAATCAGCTTGGATCTGAAATAACATAACAAGGGAGTAAAATTCAGAAGAGTTATATTTCATACATATTGTACCAAGGCTTCCAATTTAACTGGAAATATGTAAAAGTTCCTACTGGTTTAGTTGTACTCACATTTGGTGTTCTCTCTTTTAGTTAATTTCCTTTAGAATTATTTCTGAAAGGGAGATACCACAGAGGAAGATGCCTTAACTCTTGTCCGGTGAGCTCATGCAGTAACTTTGATGAATGGTGCTTGAATCAGTGGAAAGACATTTATAGGTTCTCTGGAACCCTAAGAGTGAACAGCATTAAAATAAGTAGTGAAAGGTGCTAAATCAACAAAAGTGATATGATTTCTGAGTTTATTTTCAGAGGGATAAAAGTAAAAAGTCTCTAACTAAATCAATGCCTCATTTAGACCTTTCTCGTCAGCCATTATTTGCCATGTTAATTCCCTTCCTAGTCCAGTCCTTGTTCCATAATACTGTCTAGTTAGTCTCTTGTTTATAATATAATTATTTTTCAAATGTTAAATAACTCTAGGCAAAGAATTTCCAAATATTTTTAGGGAACAAGATTCTTCTACTCAGTCTGCATTATGTTACAGTCATTAATGCAGTATTTGTTCCACTTGTTTTATAGAATGCCTTACGTCCTTAGTTCTGTTTCTGTCAGGTCTGTTTATTATAAGAAACAAAACAGAAAAAATATTGAATGCTGTGAGTGGGTGAAGAAAGCCTTGAAAATTAGGAAGCAGCCATTTCCACATTGTCGGGTCCTGGGACATCCCACAAAATACAGGCCTTCTTAGCTACAAAAACAAAGTAAACACACACACATACAAACTAAAAGCAATATATCCTTACTAGACCCATATGTTACTTCAGGGTATGTTAAAATATTAAGAATACAAAGCAAGTATAGGGAAGATTTCATATAAATCCTTATATAATGTCTTATATACTATAATGTCTTATTATACAATGTTTTATATAAAATCTAGTTGGCATATATTTATAGGATATATATTTATAGGCTATATCCTATATTTATAGGATATAGCTCAACAAAGTAAAGGCCACATTAATAATTAAAAAATGAGTGTCACACAAGAGTTATCATTGGCCAATTTAAATGAGTAACTCAAGAAATAGTAAAAACAAACAAAAAAATTATATTACTTCCTTTTTAAATTAGTTGTTTTCCTACAAATACTTTTTTTTAATTTTCCTACTCCTGGGACATGTTGTCTACTTTTGTAAGTGTCTGTAAAAATATTCCTGTATTGTATAAAAGATGCTCCAAATTTAATTGAGAAAAATTCAGAGGGGTAATGAACTTATTACTGCACTTTCTTTTTAAACCTGAAAGATACCTTGCTAACAAAAAGGGTTAATTAAGCTAATTTGTCCAACCAATATTCATATTTTGGGGAAGAAACAAAGTAATATTAATTTCAGTCAAAATAGACAGTCTTTTATTGTTTTATATTCATTAGGATTTGATGGGTTGATTTTATCTAACTTACCTTTTTAAAAAGGTAATTTCTCTGTCCTGATTGGTAATTTTTAGTATATGACTCAACAAATGAAGGTTCAATAGACAGCAATTTAGACCATTTATTGTAATAAGTGTCACATTCCTCATTATTTGAGGAAGCATGAGTTCATCTCCATCTTTCTCTTTATAACTATCATTATCATCTTGACTGGCTTGCCCAGACCTTTCTACTGAGTGCCATGTGATCAACTATCCATCAGTCTTTTTCACTCTGATATCTCTTAGGCACATGAAAGGCAATATAGCCACGAATTAGCACTCTCTGCATTGATATTTATCTGATACTTCTAATTTTGGAGAGGGACTACCCACTGACACAGCTCCTTACACCAAATAATTGAGTGCAATTAGAATGAGTGCAATTAGAATCACTCCCTTTTCCTCACTTTCTACTTCCAATAAGTCTTCTTGTTCTTAAAAATTCACTTTGAAATGGCTCATGTAACATTTTCTTCATTTCATATCCCCTGTTAAATTTAGGGCAGACTGCCACATTTCCCATTATGATGTCTCTGGCTCCAATTTATTCCTCACACTGCTTGGGTGATGTTGTACTTGACTGAGCAACAGCATTTGTGACCCAGAGTCAGTTTCTATTCCTTGAAATACTTCTTCGTTTCCAGGATGCCACACTCTTAGTTTTCTTCCTTTCTGAATGATAGATGATCTTTTGTTGCTTCCCCTCTTTCTCTCAATCTCACAACACTGACAGGTGTCCATGTTCAATGTTTGAGCCTTTTTTAAGTACTCATTTATTTGCTAATCTCATCTAGTTAAAAGCTTTAAATATGGTCTTTATGTTGATTACATTTATACTGCTAATCTGGACTGCTCCTTTAAAAACCAATATTCTATATGCCAATTGAATATCTCTGTGTGAGTCTCTGAGACAGATATCACAGATCATCTCCAAAATTGACCTCTTGATCTCCATCCACCTCCCCACAAAAAATTCTTGTCATAATCTTCTGTATCTCAGTTCAAACACTTTGGATCATTCTTCATTCCTGGTTTTCTTTCACACTACACAACTATTACATCAGCAAGTCCTACCTTGAAAACATATCCAGGATTGGACCACATCTCCTCACTTCTATTTTAATTAACTTTATTGTACTTATCTCTTAACCTGTCTCCTCGATTCCACCTTTATTCCATATAGTCTATTCTCAACACAGTATCAGAGCAATCATGTTAAAATATATGAGGTTATATCACTTATTTGCTCAAAACCTGTCAGTGGCTTCCCATCTCACTTATAGCCAAAGCCAAGAACATTATAATAGTAAATATGCTGGCCTCAATGATTTCCCTTGCACAACCTAGAAAGCACCCACATTAGGGTATTTGTGCATATGATTCATTTGCCTATGATGCTTTCTCTCTCACTTCTTTTCAGTATATTTATCCCTAGCAGTCAGCAATGTGCTAGTAAATGTTTAAAACCAGAAATATATAGGCATGCACATGAGCATATGTTTGTATAAATTTTACTGATATAAAAGATATGAGACACACAATTTGCAAACAATTATAAAATATATATTGCCCTTTACTGGAAATTCCACATAATCAATTGATTTTTACAGAATGCTTGCATTGATTTTTGCCAAACATTTGCATCCATACTCAACCTATTGTTTCAATATGTTGAATAGTGACAATATTCTACTACAAATAAATGCTTCATTAAGCAAAGAAGTAGCTCAGTTCATTGCCAAATGAGTTTAGTTTGGGCTTCAGTGTTTGTTGATATTTTTTCTTTATATTAATGTGTAGATAAATGATGTTTATCTAAACTTCACTTATTCCTCAATACAAGCTACATTTTTTGCTGAGTTGAAAAATAGTTTTCATTATTTATAATATCTCTTCAAAATTTGTTATTCATACTGTAATGTCTATACTTTTGAGTTTAATATGCTTTTATATTTTCTCCTTTATTTTCTGAAATATAGAAAATTACCAAATCAATAGTTAAGCCCTGAGTTAGTAGCATTTGCTAATTTTCATGGTGAAAATATTTCCATTGCCACTGGTTTTTAAGTTACCAAGGTGACACCATTGAACATGGAGTTGGGAAAAGATGATCACTTCATTCTATAGTATTTCCAACATACTGACACAATAGAAGTAAAATAACATCAAAAGCATACATAGTATAATATAGTAATACAATTTGGAAGTAAGAAGTTTTCAGTATTTATTGGTTTTATAAATGATATTTAATTTTTAGTTAATATCATCTAATTTTGAACAATGACTGTAATTATGAGCCAGGTCTCAACATTTTTGAAAGTTTAACAATTATCTCTTATAAGCCAGAACTAGCCAACTCCAACATACCATTATTATAGTCCTAGTTAAAACCATGAGCCCAAACCAAATTTTTCCCCAGCAAATAATACCAATTATTCTGTTATACATGATATAGTCAATTCTTTTAATTATCTTGTGTTTTTTTCCCATTATGCTACCTTCCTAGAATGTAAGCTTTCTGAAGGTAGTGATTTATCTGTCCCTAGAAAAGTATCTGGATCTAATGGGCATTCAATAGCTACTAGGTAAAGGAAGAATGACTCTTTTTATCTCTCAGGATAGAGGAATTCAAGGCCATGTTTCATGATCTCACACTTGTTCTCTTGTTAGGCTACTCACACAGAAGTGTTTCTCCTTGTCCATCTTTTCTCTAGCATTGTTCTTTCACACATTTGTCTTTCATTTTTTGTGTTTTCTCATTATGGTGAGTTCATCAGTTCCTTTGTGGTCATTCTGAAACTTACAATTTTACTTAAAGAGGTTCTCTAATATGGGTTTGAGGAACAGACTTACATAGTCAATATGTATTTATTTTTCCTTTGGTGCTATTAATTATTTTGCTTAGTGTTATAAGTTAAACTGCATCCAGCCTCCTTCCCCCCAAAAAAACCCGTCTATTGAAGTCCTAAGCCCAGTACCTCAGAGTATGGCCTTATGTGGAGACAGGGTTCTTCCAGAGGATATCAAGTTAAAGTGACGAACAGTGAACCATAATCAAATATAACTGGTGTCCTTATAAAAAGAGGAAATTGGGATACAGAGATATTCACAAAGAAAAGACTATTTGAATATGCAGGGAGAAGATCATGAGAGCAGGAAAACAGCCATCTACAACCCAAAGAGAGAGGCCTGGAACACAACCATTCCTCACAGCCCACAGAAGGAGCCAAACCTGTCAACACCTTAATATCAGATCTCTAGGCTCCAGAAATGTGACACAATACACTTTTTATGGTTTAAATGCCCAATTTGTGGTACTTGAGGATAACTTAAATGTTGGGAATTGATTTAGGCAAGGATGGCACAGCAAGGAAAACACAGAAAAATAAACATCCTAGATCTTGGGGAGTTTTTGTCCTAGTAGGAAAATACAAATAGTTATAAAAATTAAGAATTAAATTGTCATGATGAAAGTAAGTAAATTAGTGTGATGGCAATATTTAACATAAGAGAATAAAACTGAGAAAAAAAAGAAAATTGTCTTTCATAAAGGTAGGAATAATAGGCTGTGGCCAGTATTGCTGATGGTGAGATAAGCACAGTTGCATTTGGCAATGTGAGAACCATAGAAGCTGAGATCATACAACCACAAAGAGCGCAGTACACAGACTGAATCAAGACTGGAGGTGATTGAGCTGGGAATTAAGGGGAAAAAATTAGGTTTACTGTGTGGCAGACAGAGGGATGCATGGCCTTGAGCCCCCATTAAGGAAGGACTTGCTGGCCAGTGTGGGGAGTACATTCTACAACCATTTCTGCCTGCCACCTCCTTCAGATCCATCTCAGCTTCCTATGGCCACCTTGCCTATATTCACTCCACTTCCAGGACAGCCCTCATCCAGTGACTTAAAGAGTTAGGGTGTATGGGGTCTGGCCTGGACACTTAAACAGGCAATGCATCATCCAGAGCTCCTTGCTACATTAGCCTAAGCTTTGTTGGACTCTCATAACAGTCTAATACTGTTCTCTGTTCATTTCTGCTCCTTCCCTCTTCCCTGGACAGTTTATCCCTAACAAATGTCCTCAACCCAAATATCCACCTCAGTTTCTACTTCATGCCATAAATAGACAACTTCTCCAGAGATTTGGCTATAAGAAATTTAGAAATGCAGGAACAATACACTTTTCGTTTTTTAGGTGGCAGGAACTATTTCATGTTTTATGCAAAAATTAAAGATGTGTTTATATCAGTCACAATTCATACAGGGAGAGATCTGAGAATTCTTATGCCTGCTAGCTTTCCCTAATCCACCAAATTATGATGTGATATTATCATCACTGGAGAAAGTAGGTACAAGTTAGCATTTGGCTGAAACTTTCTATTTCATCTGTCTGATTTTACTATTTTGTGTTTCACATCTCTGCCCAATATAGGGAAGCTAACACCTTTTGATAATTTTTAAAATGGAGATCTTGATAAATCTGTTTTTTAACACAAATTTCTTAACAAAATGGTGTTTTTTGTCAGTTTCCAAGCATTCCTTCCTTTTCCTTGGTTGTAGTTTAACTAATTAACAACATATTACTCCATGAAGTCAAATATTAAGAGAACATGATAAAACTGTATAGCCTGGTAGAATAAAACTAGTCTTTTATGTTTACTTGTTAGCTCTGTTTTTTCTTTCCTAGAAACCTTTTCCTACAAACATATTCAGATACTAATTAAATTCTTACTCCACAAATCATATAATATTCATCCTTCAGACTCATCTTTCAGGTGTTAAGGGCTTTCTCTTCACTCTCTTCATCAAAAGACAAAAAACAATCTGTTCATATACAAACAAATTCAGTTTTCACGCCTCAGGTTATCAATTAACAATTAATTCTATGGCATTTTTCTATCATACATTAAAAAAGTATATAGATATATTTATAAAGCAATGTTTTAATTTGCATTATATTACATAAAATATAGCAGTCTCAACAACACATGTTCTAGATATTTTTGTGATTTTCCATATTAAATACCCTTTCTTAAATAATAACTTGACTAAAAAATTCCATATGTTTATATGATTAGATCATTTTCACCATCATAATGAAGAACAAAAAAGAAAAATAAATTCATTGTAAAAAAATCAAGAAGCAGAGTAACAGAAAAATATGCCAATGGATAAATAAGGCATAAAGTTTATTTGATAATATTTCTAATTTATGTTTTCATTTTGAGCACATCAAATTTTTATAAACTACATGAGTAAGCTATTTTGGGAAATTATACTTAACTACTTCTAATTTTTTCAATTACTATTTCATCTTTGTTTTTTATGAAAATCTACTTCTATTTAAGTTCGAGTACTTAGTCAAACATTTAATATCTAGTATATAAAATAAGATTTGTATTTAATATTTTAAAATTTCAAATTATCTTCCTAATTTTCTACATTAATATTATCCCATAAATATTATAGATAACCTTATTACTCTCCATTGAGTAAAAATTTCCTTATGGTAAATATCTTATGAATAATAATAACTGTTCATTAGTTAGAAGAAGTTGTGTTCTGTGTGTTCATTTCACAGCAATTTTTTGGAGATCAGATTCATTTTCCTTCTTCTGCTTATCCTCTAAATATAATGTTTACTTGAACTCAGTATATATTACCATAACTTAAATATGACATCTTTGAAATATGTGTGTTTATGTATATATGTATACACTCTAGTTTTGAAGAGAAATAGAGAGAAACAGGGAGAGAAGAACAGAGGGGGAGAGAGGGAGGTGGGGAGGGAAAAGAGAGGAGAGGAGATAATAGGTAGGAAATATATAGTATTGATATAATGGTGTTAGGAGTAGATCTAGAAGCCAACCATCATTTATCTCCCTATGGTAGTAAACGAGTATGTGTATATGTATATGTGCATATATGTGTGCATATGTGTGTGTATTACAAATTTTAATGCCAAATTTGGATTCAAACTGTGGGGCAAACTACCTTCAAAACTAAGAACTTTCAAAACAACAATAATTTGGAATATCATAAAATTGAGCAAGGATTGTCTGCACAATTTATTGATACATATGGCATAGGTTTGGTTTCGTAGCTTTTGACACATGAACTGGTGTGGAGGTTCAAAGATGGGTTTACTGACATGCCTGATGACTTAGTAGGAACAGCTGGGAGACTGGGCCCAGCTGGAAATTATTTCTCTTCATGTGATCTCAAGGCTTCTCTACATGGTTTCATTAGTTAGAGAGCTCAGGAGATATAAAGACCACAGCAGAGTCTTCCAAATCTCTTAAGAGCAGGGCAAAAACTACTAAAGTGACTTCCATTGCACTGCATTGGTTAAAGAGGTCACAGGCCAGCCCAAATACAAGGGGAAGACAAATAAATCCAGACTTTTAATGGGACTATTGTCAAAGAATCTGTAGGTAGCTTTGTTAGTACCATCAAGCTACGAACATTTTCTCCAAATGGTAGCAATAACATTGGTATTTGATTCCCTTCAAAGAGAAAACACAAAAAGGTTAACTACCACTTGAAACAACATGAATCTTTATTTTCTAAGATTCTCACTTTTCCTTTTGTTACACTTAAACTGAATCCTGAACTTTTTGAGTCAGAAATTTCAGATACCAAGTTTATACATCATCTTTCAGCTATTTCTTAAAGGAAACTCACTACAATGGGGATCTTTGATTACGATGCTATTAGAGATAACCTATTTGCTATGAATCTCCCCAATGTTTGATGTCTCTATTGTATCTGTATGTCTGAATTTCTGACAATGACCAGGGAGTTTTCTTCAATAATTTCCTTGAATAGATTTTCCATGCTTTTAACTCTTTCTTCTTTACCCTCAGGGATATCTATAATTCAAATATTAGTTTGCTCCACATAGTCCCACTCAGACTTTTTTATACTCTTCTCTGCCTCTTTGAATTACAGGGTTATTTTGAGAGCCTTGTCTTCAGTCTCTGGGATTCTTTCTTCTCCTGGGTTAGCCCACTGTTAAAGCTTTCAACTACATTTTGAAATTTCATTAATGACTCTTTCATTTCTTTAAGTTCCATTATATTCTTTCTTATGTTGTCTAGCTCTCTAGTGACTTTTTCATTTTTTTCATTGATTTCCTGAAATATTTTTTGGCTTCTTTTTGTTGGTTTACTACTTTCTCTTCAATTCCAATCATTTTATTTGCCATCCATATTCTGAATCCCATTTCTGTCATTTTGGCAATTTCCTTGTGGCTGGAGTCCAATATTATAGCTCCATTGTGTTCTCTTAGGGGCTATTAGAACCTAACCTGGCCAAGAGAAGCAGAGGCTGCTTCTGAAACCAAATTGCCAAGGTGCAAGGGTCTTTTTAAAATCTATTTTAGGCTCTGTTGGTCAAAAACAAGAGAAATATTTGAAGAAAAATCCCATAGCCATTTTTATTTTATTTTTTTCATCCAAAATCATATCAATTCTGGAAAAAAATGTGTAAAATATTTTATGAATGCAAGCATGCTATCAGAATTCTGCATGCTGTCTCCACTCTGGAAGAAGTTAAGGAGGATGGAGGTGATTAGGAGCCAGAAAAAAAAAAAAAATACCATCCAATATACAGTTACTGGCTACACTATTGATTGTTATTTTTTTAAATTATGATAAGAACATTTAATCAGAGCTACCCTGTAACAATTTTTAAGTGCACAATACAGTATTGTTAAATATAGGCACAATGTTGGATAATAGATCTCTAGAATTTATTTATCTTGCATATCTGAAGCTTTATACCCATTGAACAGCAACTCCCTATTCGCCCTCCCCCTAGTTCCTGAAAACCACCATTCTATCTAGTCTCTGCTTCTATGATATTTTCAGATTCCACATATAAGTGAGATCATGATTTGGCTTAATATCCTCAAAATTTATCTATATTGCCATATATTACAGGATTTTCTTCTTTTTCAAGGCTGAATAATATTCTCCTATATGTATATGCTACATTTTCTTTATTTATTCATTAGTCCGTGGACATTTAGGCTGTTTCCATAACTTGGCTGTTGTGAATACTGCTGCAATAAACATGGGGGTGAGAGCTCTATGAGAACCTGATTTCAATTCTTTTGGATATGGCTGATAGGTATAAAAAAAGATAATAATTCTAATCTTCAGGGAAATGTAAATTAAAACCACAAGGAGATATTATCTCTTAACTGTTAGGATAGCTGTTGTCAAAAAAATAAAAAAGTACGTTGGTGATCTTGGAGAGAAATTGAAACCCTCATACACTGTGGGAATTTAAAATAGTTCACCTACAATGGAAAGAGTATATAGGTTCATCAAAAAAATTTAATAATAGAACTGCTTTATGAGCCAACAATCCCATTTCCCATACCTAAAAGAACTGACTGGGTTTTTGTTTAGGCCAAACTACAGGGCTGCTATGTGCAGTGTGAATTTCATATCAACAAGGAGTGGCAAGTTATAAATTTTTAAGCAGAAAAGTGATATTTTTCTGTGGTTCCTCATGTAGCACATAACAAATGAAAAGGCAAAGCAATCTTTTATTGACAGCCTAATGCACACTCCAACACTATGCTAAACACTTTATCTATAAACCCATGTGACCTATGCAGTGTTTTCCCAATGTATTCACAAGGAGCGAGATACTCAGAGGGTATTGATTGTGGAAACAGACTCCAAATCCTAATTGCATGAACTGAATTCTGGCTCTATCATACCTATCAATACTTTGGCAAATTCCTTAAGGTTTCATTTCTTGCAATCCACCTTCCCTAAAATGGATATGAGCACCTATCACCTGCAGTGCATGTGAGGATTTAATATGATGATCAACACAGAGCATTCTTCCTAGTGTCAAATACAAATCATTAATAAATACCCTATGCCTATTAGTAGTTCTATTATCATCATCATTACCTTTGCGATTTACTCCAAGGCGAGTGTTTTCAAAGTTTATAGTTCCATTTCCTTTCTTCCATATGCAGAAAGTCCCTTACTTATGATGACTCAACTTACTAGTTTTCAATTTTACCATGGGTTTATTGCGATAGAACCCCAATGTAAGCCAAGGGGTATCTGTAGCACTAAGTAAAGTTTTGCTGAATGGAATACCTGTGCTAAATGCTTGATAGTCTAGAGAATAACTGGCCTTCACGAAATGCCCTGGCAGTGCTATGATTTTATTGGTATGGTTATTATATAGATCAACTAGATAGACAGCATGTGAAAATATAGATGACATTGGAACACTCATAACAGAAATAAGAAATAAACAAAATACATATTTAAAGAAAGGAAAACAAAGCATTCTAAATTATAAGTATCTTTAATGGTGTAGCAACACAACTACATTCTCTGTGCATCTTTCTGATTTATGTCCCCAAATCCTTACAGAGATAAGCCAACATATATGATGTTTCTCTTTATCTCTCTCCTTCCTCTTCTTCTCCCTTCTCCTCCTCCACCTCTTCCTCCTTTTCTCCTTCTCTTTCTCTCTCCCCCCATCTCTCCCTGTCTCTCCCTCTCAAAATTACCCGAGTCTCTCCTTTAGACTCTACATGTTTCAAAGGCTAAATTACTTGAGGTGATGACACTGTGGCATTAAGATTTTAGTCTTAGAAAGGCTTTGGTTAGGTTTCAGATTTTGCAACTTTTTGATCTTGTGATTTGGGAAGACTTGCTTAAACTTTGAGCTTTCCCTCCCAGAGAGTGTGTGGGAAAAAATATATGAGGTATGTACCTGAAGGGAGTGCTTGAATTACAGTCCATATACAAAACATGTGAGTTCTCCTTCCATTTTTCCTCAGCAGAAATAAAGTGCTTCACCATCAATTTTAATGGTAGGAAGAACAGAAATGTAGAGCAGGAAAAATTGGATCTTCCTACTAAAGCATAAAAATGTCTACCTCTATGAATTTATGACTGTTAATTCCATGAGTCATAGCTTGAAGCTAAATATGCTGCTTCTTTTTAAAATCCAAGATGACATTGTCTCATATAAATATCTTATATATATTTCTTTAAAAATAAAATAAATGGCATAGCAAAAATATAAATAAAAATATGAAGTTTGAATCCATCACACACCGCAACCTTGGAGTTGCAGTTATACTAGAGTAGAGATAGCCATGCACCTGCTCGGCCACAGCCGGTAACAATGACTGACAGGTAGTGAAGTCTAGACAGTCATGGCTTTCCAAGAGAGACAGTAACAGAACTACTGTATTCAAACTTTCAGTTACTTGAGAAAAACAAAATTGAAATATCCAGACAGTAATCACTGAGTTCCTAACCTCTACCATTATCCCTCTAACATTTTCCACTGAGGCCAAATCTGCCCGTTCATTGTCAAATATTGCCATGTGCATCCTTTGTTCTATCAAGTCTCCTTTCCATGAATACCCTCCTTCTCCACCCAGGGCTTCATAGATCCTCTCCCACAAGTACTCTTGGGTCATATTCCTCTAATTTTTGAACTCTATCACCTCTGGGGTCTGGATTTTGTTTCACATTTATAAAACAAATTTTCTGTATTTCTTAACTTTTCTGATTTGCTGTCTATTTCTATATCAGTGAAGACTCTAATCATGGCATTCTAATGTCATAAACTCTCTCTTATAGGTCTTTATATCTCTCATTTTATACAGAAGTAGGAACACATTCAGCACATATTGAATTGAGGATGATGAATAAAGAACATAGATTTCTGGAATTGTGTTGTTGTTAAATACAGATAGATTAAATGTCTAAATACTTTTTTTTGCTTTCTATACAGACAAGAGTTTATGGAAGTCATATTACCTTAAGTCAGTTGGGAAAATTCAGAATGTATAGCTTGGTATACATAGTTTATAATATACTAAATGTTGAAGTACCTAAATGTCACTTGAATAGTCAACATAAAGAATATTCCAGGTGCCTAAACCACTGTAATCAAGCAGTTGAAAAGAGGAATTATTACTGCCAAGATGTTTAGTGCCATCATTTAGCAAATGGCTAACCAAAGTTTCAAACATATCTAAACCTCTCAATATTTGTATTAATTATTTTAAAGAAACTAATCCTACAATGGAATATGAGCACCTTAATGCCAACTACCATACGTTGTCAATTCTTGTTGGTTATCTCAAATTTGTCTATTCACAAGAATCCATGGAGAAGCTTGTCACAAATACTTATGCCTGGGCCCAAAGGCCCTGGATTCTAATTCAATAGCTATAACATGAAAGTCCTTTAATTTGCATGATAATGAGCACTCCACATTATTTAGTTATTAAGTGATCCATGAGTCCCATTAGAGAAACACTGGGAGTTCAACACATTTTCTGTAACATAATAGACATTAAATGAATAAATGAGAAACTGAACAAATTAAGAAAAATAAACAATTGAGCAAAAGTGTATATGTGTAATTTAGGCATGGAAGAAATCTTACCAGTTTCTATTCTAAACATACGTGTGTACCTTGGAGGTTTTTGTAAGAATTTGGATGTGCACGCTTGTTTATTTGTTCTAGCCTGTTCGACATTTTTATTTTTAAGTCTTCTGTGGTATTATTTAATAAACCAATTTGTATAACATTTCCATCTTGGATTCTTTTTAGTGGGTAAAAATGCAAAAAACAAAAACATTTTGGAGATCTAGTGCTATATGAATGTAATAAGTTAGCGAGAATAAACATATGGTAGGGCAGTGAATCAAGCTCAACAAGTAATATTGTAAGCACAAATGAGTTTTCAATGTTGTGAACTTGTATACAGTAGAGAGTAATTCCCAGTTACAAGCTCCTACATATCAAGGTGATTGGGAAGCAGTACTCAGAAGATAATTTGCAGGCAACAGGGCACCTACAGTTGTTTACCAGGAAAGTAATAGGAAACAAAACAAAATGACACACAAGCAATCACATTCTGTTGATTCAACCCAGCATCACAAAAGAATAAAAGGTAACAATTCCTGTTAAAATTTCTGAAATAAGCATTGCAAGTGAAGCATATCCAACAAATATTCAGAATATGTCATAAGCCTTCACCTAGCATATATTGAAAAGAGGAAAATTTTCTTTACTTTTAAACAAATGGACAATGCCATGTTTTTTGGTAATTAATTAAGCTGTTCTCTATTTTTTTCTTTAAATTTTGCTAAATTAAAAGGCCACATAATATTCCCATACTAAGTTTATTTCAAAGATAAGAATAAGTTATATCCTTATTACTGAGTACACGTATACATGAATATATGGTAGAAACAGCTAACAAACAAAACAAAACATTTTTCACTCAGATTATGTACATATAGTTTAACATTGTACATGGGCTTAGTGTCACAACTATGAAAAATACATATTACCTTTGGATATTCTGTGTGTATTTATGTATGACCATATACATATGCATTTACTGGCATGACACAATGGAGAAAAATGTGAAGAAATGCACAAAAATATAATGGTACAACTTTCGCTTTCTAATTGTGATTATTTAAAGTATGATCTTGACTCACTTGCACTGGAATCAAAATGAATGTTTGTATCCCTCCAAATTCATATGATGAAGCCCTAAGCCCCAATGTGATGGTATTTGGAAATTGGGCATTTGGGAGGTAATTAGGGTTAACTAGATCATGAAGGTGGGACCTTATAAGAAGTGGAAGAGAGATCCCCCTTCCTCAATACTTGCAAAGAAGAAAGACCAAGTGAGGACATTGCAAGAAGGCAATTATTAATATGTACAACCCAGTAAGAGATCTGGGACCTCACCAGCTGGCACCTATATCTCAGACTTCCTAACTTCTGGAAGTGTGAGAAATAAATTTCTGTTGTTTAAGCCATGTGGTCGATGGTATTTTGTTATGGTATCCTTAGCAGAATAACATGGTAGTCTATCAGAGATGTACCTATGACAACCCAACTCTGAATTACTAAATCAGAATCTCAGGGGATGTAAATAAACAATTTATTCTTTAAGGAAATTTCAAGACAAATATAACCACAGTCCAGGTTGAAAAACAATATAAAGATTTCATAAATTAAGGTGACTGAATGATTGTTCATCCAAATTGCTACATGTGTAGAATGAAAACGAGAAATTCAGTAGTTAAGCCTGGACAGGATTAATCTGAAAATATCCTGAGAAAACCAGTCCATAGGACATTTTGCCTAAACAGTTTCACATTTAATTAATTTTTTTAATCAAAAATATCATTCTGCTTAGTGTTTTCACTATTGTCAAATGTACCTTCCTGGGTAAAAGTGGAAGAAAAATCAGCATGTGTATGAAGGGAGGGAGGATGTGTGTGCATGTGTCTGTTTATTCAAAATATGTATTTTATTCTGCAAAAAAGTCAGCTATTGGCCAGGTGTAGTGGCTCACGCCTGTCATCCTAGCACTCTGAGAGGCCGAGGCAGTAGGATTGTTTGAGCTCAGGAGTTCGAGACCAGCTTGAGCAAGAGCAAGACCCACTTGATCTGGGACATTGGTCTTTTTTTGCCCTTGGACTGGGATTTACACCAATGAATTTCTGGTTTCTTGGGACTTCAGAATTGGACTGAATTACACTATCATCTTTTCTTGGTCTCCTGAAATTGTGGGACTTGTCTCCTCCACAATGACATGAGCCAATTTCTCCTGAGAAGTTTTTCTCCATATATACACGTGTTAGTGTGTGCATATATACACACATCTATGTATATATGTATAGACACACATATATTATAAAATTTCCTATTGTTTCTTTTTTTTTGAAGAATGCTGAGTAATTCATGCTGTTACCTGAAACATACAAATAACTCTTAACATCAACAATATGAAAATGAACAACCCAATTTTTGAAAATGGACAACAAATATGAACAGACATCTCTCCAAAGATGATCTACAGGTGACAAATAAACATATAAAAAGATGTTCAACTTCATATATCATCAAGGAAATACAAATTAAAACAGCAATTAAATACCACTACCCACCTATTATAATGGGCAAAGTCGAAAACACTGACAATAAATACCAAAGGCTGGAAGGGTGTGGGAAAACATGAACTCTCATTCATTGCTGGTGAAATGTAAAATGGCACAACCACTTTGGAAGATAATTTGGTAATTTCTTACAAAACTAAACACACTCTGACCATATGTCCCAGCAATCATGCTCTTTGATATTTACCCAAACGAGTTGAAAATTTATGCCCATACAAAAACTCATACATAGATATCAATAGCAATTTTATTTGTAATCACCATTGCTTGAAAGCAACCAACATTTCCTTCAGTAAGTGATTGGCTTAAATAGACCATCGTACATTCAAGATAATGGAATTATTAGTCGATGCTAAAAAGAAATGAGCTACCAAGCTACGAAAAGACAGAGAAAACCTAAATGCATATCACTGAGTAAAAGAAAATCTGAAAGGCTGTCTATTGTATGATTCCATTTGTATTACATTCCAGTAAAGGCAAAACTATAGAGACTCTATAAACATTAGTGATTGTGAGAATGATCAGTGTTGAGGGAAGGAAGGACTAAATAGAGGAGAAAGGATTTTTCGGGCAATGAAACTATTCTGTGTGACACTATAATGTGGATACCTGTCATGTATTTGTCAAAGCCCATAGAATGTATAACACCTAGAGTGAACTATAATTTAAACTCTGGACTTTGGGCAATAATGATGTATCAAGGTAGGTTCATCAATCATAAAAATAAGCCATTCTGGGTGTAGGATGTTAGTAATGGGGAAGGGTGTGTGTAGGGAGGAGGCAAAGTGTATTTGGAAATTCTCTGTACTTTCTGCTCAGTTTTGCTGTGGGTGGACCTAGAACTAGCAAAACCTAAAATATGTCTATTTAAAAGGAAAAAGAAAATTACTGTGCATCAGCTGCAGTCTAGGCCACCCCAGTAACATGCATTGGGCTGCATGATAGAAGTTGATTATCTTGTACTGAAATAATGTTACTATGGCAGTTTGACTGTAATTCTTCCCGGTAACTTTAGTGTCCCCATGAGAGGTCATAGCTAAACTAATGCAATTGGCCACATTCAAGACAGTTGTGAGTTTAAATGAATCCTGAGACAATCACTTCTGAGAAGTATATGTCAGTTCTGGATTTGCTTTTTTCTTTTATGAGCAAATTTAGTTGACAAGGTTTTCCCACTTTGTTCTGGAAGTTGCTATATTATAAAAGAAGGCAAATAATGTCACTGTAATGAAATTACTGACGTTCACACTATAAACAGGACATTTTGCTGATTTCTCTGATCTTCTTAAAGGACTAAATTCAAATTGTGTAAAAGAGATATCTATCATTCATTTTGTAATGATTAGTTTTACTTTTAGATATGTATATTTTGCAAAACATCATTTTATTAATGATCTTTTGAAAAACATTAGCTTTGGTAAGAATCTCATACTTCTCCTCACTAAAGGCAAGTCCCATTTATAATTCATTCTTCTTAGGAAAGATTCTTTTTTTCCCCAAAACTAGAAAATATACATTCCTTTCATAAAATGTTTTCACAAATAATTTGCTTATTCATTTCTGTATCAATTCATACGTAAGTAGTTATATATGATAAACATTGTTTTTTAATAAAGGTGCTTGAGGCTTTTTCATATACATAAATTAGATGAATCATTTATTATCATATTATTATAACTTCTTTTGATAAGAGTAATTTTCATATCTATTTAGCTCCAGGAAAGTTTTTTCTAAATTCCTTCAATTATATGTTCACAATATGTTAAAGTTGTGAATTCCTTTTCTTGAAGCCTGAGGGTCTCCTCTCAAAGTCATTATTACACAGCCAATCAAGTCAGTTAAAAAAACAAAGAAACAGTTGTTTAATGTTCTATATTCAAAACAAGTGATTGAATAATCCTTCCTACTTTTAAAATGCTATTTTTAATTTGAAGATTCAACTTTATTTCTCATCATATATCAAGATATTCTTTGTCAATGTATTTGGTAAACTCTATAGTTAGCAGTTATAATTGGTAACTTCTTATGAATTGTTCTGACTAATCACATGTGATTTTGATTAAAGTTACTGGTGTATTTTTCAAAGATGGAATAATTCAACTGTTTTTATTAAAAATAAAATGGAGTTTATTAAATGATGGCCCATATTTGGAGTAACAAATATATTGAGAGCATATGTTTATATGTATATACATGAAAGTAAAAATACATATATATAAAAATATACATATATATTTATGTACATATTTGTAACTTACTTCATTTACACAAGGAAAATATTATTATTTTATGACATAGTTAATAGGCCCTGGATGAGCATGGTCCTCTGGAAAATGTGTTTTCAGTCATAAAGACTCTATTGATAGAGGTATTTAATTTATGTGTGTCTGTGGGGGGGGTAGGTGTTATGTATGTATAATCACAAATGAATATATAACATCTCATTCCTTTATTCAATCCAAGTATCCATCATGCAAAAGTGTGTTAAAAGTCTCCCTTTGCACTATTAAGATAAAGAATGTGACTTTTACATGTATTTATAGAATTATTATTTTTAAAATTCTACTTATATACTTAGATCTAGTTCTTGTTAAAGTTGTTTTCTGATGAAAATAGTGAGTTTCTTAGTCTTTGATACCTGTTAAAATGCCTTTTGCCTAAAATCTCTGTTCAATGTGTCCAAACTCATCGAATGTTTTCTATCATCAAACGTTGACAATCTTTAAGGAAGTTGCTCTGTAAAGAGGAAAATTAATCTCTGCTCAAATCAATATGACCATCTTAATTGACATTTCTGAGGAGCCCAAGCTGTAAAATGTTCAGCACATCAGCAAGAGTAGCAAGCTTGGGCAGCAGGGCTTCTCCTGAGGGACCACCTACCTCAATGAATGAAGACAGATAGGTATTTGCTACTAATAGAATGCTTTGGGACATGAGGTTGTAAATGAATGTTTCAATGAGACAATTTTTGTGCATTGTTGAGGTACTGTTTTTGTCAGAAGTGTGGCTTTCTCTCAAGCGTATGCTATTTAAAAAGACCTTTCTGAAAACAAACAAAAAAATGATATATAAGTTGATTCTTGTTTAATGTATAACTCATAGTGTTTTTTTTTTTTCGACATGTATATTACAGGAGTTATTAGAACTGCCTTACATAACATGGACAGAGAAGCCAGAGAACACTACTCAGTTGTCATTCAAGCCAAAGACATGGCTGGGCAAGTTGGAGGGCTTTCGGGATCTACAACGGTCAATATCACCTTGACTGATGTCAACGACAACCCACCACGGTTTCCTCAGAGTACGTACTTGTTTTCCATGATTTGGATTTACCATTATCTGTTTATGTAAAACAAAATGGAATACTTGAATAAATATTGTTATGTTACTATTTTCTTAAGTGGAAATATTTTGTTTTTGTTCTATATGGTCACCCTAATTTATGTAAGACTAAAGACATCACTTCACCTGTTGTCTATGGAACCTGGAAGATAATTGGCCCCATTTTAAAAGTATGAGTTTCAGTTAACATCATAGTTATATATTAATATAGTGGTACTATACTAAGTAATGAAGTTTTGCATATTTATTCTTAAAGTATTCATAGAGATGTTAAAATGTATTTTGATATCAGCAATCTACTTATGCAATGTTATTACATATGTACTTTCTGTGATTAATTTTTTAAATACATATTATGAAACAGTGTTCTAAACACACAAACACACACACAAACATCCCCCCACACACATACACGTCTGTGCCGGCAGGCAATTTGGGAGAAAGGAGAGGTATTAATCCTGTGAATTTGGAAGGATATGGCATTTATGATATTATCATGATGTAAAGGATGCAATTACAATAAATTTGAGTGTTTCTAATATGGCAGATACTGTGGATGACATTTTATAAAATAACCTTTAATCATAAAAATCCTATAGAGTTGTCTCTTATGTTCATCTCATAAATGATGTTTACAAACTATCATATAGTAGATGCTGTGGTATGTCAATAAAGGCTCTTCATAAGTCAGTATGAAATGCCTTTCACAGCTTTATCTCTTAATATCACTCTCAGTATACTCCAGGCCTAGCCACAATGAAATACTACCTCCTTCTAAAATATAGTAATACCTTGCACACATCATTACTTAAACTAGAATTTCTCCATATTCATGGTCCTTTGTTTAAATCCCTGTTGTAAGTTTCTCATGAATCGCTGTTGTAGAATCAACAGAGACCCAATATTTTTGCTCCTCTCATACAGTACTTTTGTATGCATGTTCATGTTACAGTTATTTCCACAGGTGCATACTTCCTCTACTATGGTGAGATCCTCTAAGTAACAACGATGTTTGGATTTTTTTTTTTTTTTTGGTAACCTTAAGTCTTCAGCCAAGTGCCCAGCACTTCAAAAATGATTATTAAATGAATGAGTGAATTAGTTGAATTTAAATACTCTATCAAACTACTATTGTTAAAAGACCATTGTTAAAAGGCACACAAATCAAGTTGAAAGTTAAATAAAATACATTTTAAAATATTGATCATAGAGATAAGATTATTTGACTTGGTTCATGCATGTGGTCTTTATGAAAAAGGTATATTTGAAAGTATTAATAAATTATAGATCATACATAGGTCCATATTATATTGAACCACAAAATATAATTAAATTTTAAATCATTTTACAAAATAAAGTGAGTCTTTATATGTATTTTATCACTTAGTTCATACAATATGCATACACACATACATCACTATGAGACAAAAACTATTATTTCATAAAATGTGGCAACTGAAGTTGAAGATTAAAAACAGGTAGTAAATGATAATGCCAGACTCAACTGAATATAAACTTTAATGTAATTTACAATAATAACTTGTCTGCATTATTTTCAAATAGATTTTACCACCACTATTTTTTATATTAAAGATTTTGATAGACTGAATACTCAGGTTGTACACAGCAAAGGCTCAGTAAATGTTTGTAGCACAGATAGCATCTTCCACTCCTTCCCCCTCTTTATCTCCTTAAAATAATTTTTAAATTTACAAGTGCTTTAAGACTGATTTTATATATTAACATAAAATTGTAATTGTGATAAGTATTGAGAATATGATTCATGTAGATGAATATAAATATGGAATATAGAAAGGTTTGTTTCTGATTTTATTATTTTGATCAATAACAGTGTTACTGTTGAACAGTTTAAGGAGAAAACAATTGCTTTACTGGCAAAGAAACAGAATAAATGTATACTCTGAGTGAATGTATTTTATCTAATAGTCTCTACATTTCTTCAATCAGTAGCATTCTGAGAAGAATGATAGATGTAAATACTGCTGCACTTCCAAAGGTGCTTACAGGTTTGAAAAGGAGACAGTGCATACTCAGAACCTTACACTCTGGCTTGTTTAAAAAATATTTTATTTTGCACTCCAATTGCACAAAAACACGATGCTCCTTTTACAAAAATTTAGTGTCACTGTGATAATACTTTACTTTAGCTTGCAGTATTCTTTAATACACTCATAAGCTCATTATGTAACTCATTAATATACATTGTATCGCATTAATATACATATTGGGGAAATTTTGTGAGCCACTTATAGAAAAAAAATTATATCTTTTGAAGACTTGCATTCATGACACACTCTGACATGGATGCACAAATCTATACACAATTCAAGTTACAGAAAGATCATATTCAGTCATCAAGTGGATCCAGTAGTCAAATTGTTTCTCTTAACATGTGAAGTTTCTACAATAGCGCTTTCACCTTCTTTCTCTCTTCACCTGAGAAAGCCATCTTTCTCACACCATTACTGTAACTGACTCTAGTGTAAACGGCCCCCACAAAAAACTTAGCAAAAATATTCCCTCAACGCATTTTTTTCTGTTAACCTATCATGCCCAAGAGAGTGATTAGAGTAGTGATATTTTGTATAGTAATTAGTTATCACTTTATCTTAAATAGGCTCTGAGTGTTTGAAAGTTGGTGAATTAGAGCTAGTCATTTTCTTTACAAAGTCTCTACTCTAGGGTGTTGCACACTCAGTGGCCTAGGATACAAGGCAGATAGGGGTCCTGGCTGAAACAAGCTGCCTGTCAGTATCAGGAAGGCAGAAGGGGAGAAAAGAGACTGGACAGTTAAAGCCCAACTAAGAGAGTAACCGCTACTAAGTTCAAGGTGGGTTGGAAGGTGTTAGGAAAGAGAGCCACTTAAAAAAAATAGATTCGGTGAAAGAAAATAAATCACCACATCTATGGTCTGTATCTCCACTCAAAATACATAAGTGATGCCCAGTTCTCCTTCTGAGAAAAATATCTATCTCAATATGTAAACTTCCTCAATATTAGTTCTTTATCCATTTTGCTTCTTAAGATTCTGCCATTTCCTTTTCTGATTTTAATAGTTCTCTATGTTTTGGTAATTACATAATTTATTCCTAGGTAGATAAGAAATCACTGACATTGATTATCGTGCATAAAATATATGAATGTAAAATCTAGACCTTTATGTGAAAGTTCATAAAGCAAATCTTCTGTATCCTAAATGGAAGGAGCTGTATTTTGAGAATTGTCCTTGTATATAATTTAGTTGGAGAATGAAGAATAACACATGCCAAATAATCACAATAAAACAGTAAAAACTTGGTTATAAAGCATAACTTCCTCAAGAACTTGAAATGATTACAAAATTGTAAGTCAGCCAACAACTTCCCTGTACTTGTAACTACAGTGAGTTTAATACAATATATCTAATAGCAGTGGAGGATCAAGTCCGAAAAGTTCAATAGATGGCAGTATTTTCCATAAAGTCACTATAACAAGTGTTTAATTGGTTTGAGCAAATTTAATGTTAAAGAAAAAGAAAATATTGCTGATGAAGATATTGACATTAATGGGATTTTGTCAAATCAAAATATTTTAAGGAAAGATCCATTGCTTTTAAATTATTATTTATATTTTTTGAAAACTAATTTAAATATTATATAATATACAAAGCATCGATATTGTGTTTGGAACAAATAAAAATAAGGAAACCTTCTCTTCTGACCTATCAAAATATGCAGTGTTTTTTTTTATTACTAAAGAGCTGAGGTCTCTCTACTGTCTTTAGAAAATGATATCTATTTATTTTATTATGGTTGCAGGCATATTCTTTGAACTTGTTGAGGGTTTCTTTAAAAGGCCAGTATGTAACTGATTTTTATAGATGTTCCTACGTACTTTAGAAGGAGGGAATTCTGCAGCTGCATAGTTTAGGTTCTGCATATGTAAATTAGTTCAAGTTTATCATACATCTCAATTGTCTATATTCTTGAAGAATTTTTTTTTTTATTTCAGAATATTACAGGAGTACAAATGTTTTGGTTATATGGATTGCTTTTGTACTCCTTGAGTCAAAATTATAACTGTACCCATCACCCAGATAATGTACATTGTATGCATTAGTTATGATTTCACCCATCCCCTCCTCCACCCTTCCACCTGCTTGATTTCCATTGAGTTTTATTTCCATCTGTGCACGAGTGCTGATCGATGAGTTCTAATTTAACATTGAATACATGTGGTGTTTGTTTTTCAATTCTTGTGATATTTCACATAGAAGAATGATCTGCAGTTCCACCCAGATTGTTGCAAAAGGTATTAATATAATATCACATTTTCTTAATCCACTCATGAATTGATGGGCATTTTGGTTGATTCCACATCTTTGAGATTGTGAATTGTGCTGCAATAAACATCTAGTGCAAGTGTCTTTTTGATAAAATGACTTTTTTCCTTTGGGTAAATACCCAGTAGTGGGATTATTGGATGAAATGGTAGGTCTACTTTTAGTTCTTTTAGGTGTCTCCATACTATTTTCCATAAAGGTTGTACTAGTTTGCAGTCCCACTAACAGTGTATGAGTGTTCCTTTCTCTGAGCATCCACACCAGCAACTGTTGTTTTGGGCCTCTTTGATAAAAGCCATTTTCACTGGAGTTAGATGATATGTCTTTGTGATTTTAGTTTGCATATCCCTGATGATTAGAGATGTTGAGCATTTTTTTTGTATATTTATTGGCCATTAGTCTATCCTCTTTTGAAGAGCTTTTGTTATGTATTTTTGCCCACTTTTTAATGGGGTTGTTTGTTGTTTTCTTGCTGATTTGTTTGAGTTCTTTATAGATTCTAGTTATCAGCCCTTTATTGGATGTGTAGCATGCAAATATTTTCTCCCATTCTGTACATTGTCTGTTCACTGTAATGATTGTTTCCTTGGCTGTGCAGAAACTTTTTAATTTGGTAAAGTCTCATTCATTTATTTCTCTTCTTGTTGTAATTGCTGTTGGGGTCTTAGTCATAAATTCTTTTCTAGGCTGATATCTAGAAGCATTTTTCCTACACTTTGTTCTAAAATTTTTAGTTTTTTTTTTTTTGCCTTATATTTAAATATTTCACCCATCTTGAATTAATTTCTGCAGATGGTGAGAGATAGAGGGCCTGTTTCATTCTTCTGCATGTGGCTATCAATTTTTTTCAGCACTATTTATTGAATAGAGCTTCTTTTCCCCAGTGTGCATTGTTGTTTGCTTGTAGAAGATAATTAGTTGTAGGTAGATGGTTTTATATCTGGGTTCTCTGTTCTGGCATTGGTCTAGGTTTCCACTTTTGTACCAATACCATGCTGTTTTGGTTACTATAGCCTTGTATTATAGTTTGCAGTCTGGTAATGTGATACCTCCAGATTTGTTCTTTTTGCTTAAGATAGCTTTGGGTATTTGGTCTCTTTCTTATGAAGCATAGAATTATATTTTCTATATCTGTGAGATATGACATTTGTGTTTTGATGAGGTTTTTGTTGAATTTGTAAATCACTTTTTGGGCGTATGAACATTTTGACAATGCTGATTCTACCAAACCAAGAGCATGATAGGCTTTTCCATTTGTTTGTGTTGTCTGTGATTTATTTTCTCAGTGTTTCATTGTTTTCCTTGTAGAGATATTTTACCTCATTGGTAAGTATATTTCTAGGTATTTTATTTTCTTCGTCTATTATGGATGATATTGAGTGCATGCTTTTACTCTCAGTTTGACTGTTATTGATATATAGAAATGCTACTGATTTATGTACATCGATTTTGTAACCTGAGACTTTGCTAAATTTATTTACCAAATCCAGGAGTCTTTGGGATTTTCTAGACACATGATCATATAATCATCAAAAAGTGATAGTTTGACCTCCTCTTTCCTGATTTGGATACCCTTTATTTCTTTCTCTTGCCTAATTGTAATTGCTCCAGCTAGGAAATCCAGTACTGTGTTGAATATAAGTGGTGACAGTAAGTACCCTTGTTTTGTTCCAGTTCTTAGGGGGAAGCTTTTCAACTTTTCCCCATTCATTATGATGTTGGTTGTGGGTTTGTCATATATGGCTTTTATAATGTTTGAATATGTTCCTTCTATTCATAGTTTGTTGAGGGTTTTTATCATGAAAAGGTGCTGTATTTTGTGGAATGCTTTTTCAGCATCTATTGAGATGATCATATGATCTCTGTTTTTGTTTCTGTTTAGGTGGTGAATCTCATTTATTGATTTGAGTATGTTGAACCATTCTTGCATCCCTGGTATAAAACCCACTTGGTCGTGGTGGATTTTTTAATTTTTATTTTTGATATGCTGTTGAATTCAGTTTACTAGTAACTTTTTGAGGATATTTGCATCTATATTCATAAAAGATATTGGTCTGTAGTTTTCTTTTTTTGTTGCGTTCTTTCTTGCCTTTGTTATGGAGGTGATACTGGCTTTGTAGAATGATTTGGAGAGGACTCCCTCCTTCTCAATGTTGTACAATAATTTCTGTGGGTACCAGCTTTTCTTTGTAGGTCTGGTAGAATTTGGCTGTAAATTCATCTTGTCCAGGGCCTTTTTTTTTTTTTTTTTTGGATCAGATTGATTTTAGCTTTTTAGGATTGGGCCTTGGATGAATCTGAGGGAATTACTTGGTCAGTAACCTGAAAAGTTACTGAAGCAAAGATACAAAGGCTTTAAAAAACAATTAAAATCAATAATGTTGGGGAAAAAGTGTATTAAAAAGGACAAGCTTCAATGAATGACTTGACTTGTTATTATTCTCACCAAGTCTTCCTTCTTTAAAAGTACTTCAGCTAATCATCAGCATTTTATGATGCAGTCTAAAATATCATATGAAAAGGATTGCATGTAGCATATAAAATTATGGGACATTCAGAAATAAAAATATGAAATAATGATATATGTATGTCTAAGCTGTGTAAAGTTATGTAGCCTTAAAGGCAAAATATATAATTCTGGCACTAATTGAAGAAATTAAAAGAAAAATCTTGCTAATTAGGAAGAATTCCATTTAAAATTATTTACATATATTTGAAATACAAAAAAAATACTTTTTTAATCCACTGCAAATAACTTGGTGCCTAAAGTTCAACAATGCACATTACAGTATCTTATATCTCAGTGAATCTAAGCTTCATATATTGAAAAGCGCAGCAAAACTAGCATTTTGAAGACAATTATATATTTTTGTAGTGATAGTATATTCTTTTTTAGAATTTTTGATCATATTTTCATCATCATGTTTCCCAGCATTTGTTGGTATTTGTCCTTCATTGTTTTCCATTCCGAAGAAAGGTTCAAGTACTAATTGTTCACATGCTGATTTTATTTTTACTGTGGCAAAGTATATGTAACAAATTTACTCTTTTAACAATTATAAGGTGTACAGTTAATTGTTACTACATATATTCATATTCTTATGCACCCACCACTACCTTTCATCTCCAGAACTCTTCATTTTGCCAAACTGAAACTTTGTACCCATTAAATAGTTCCTCCCCATTCTCCCTTCCCTCTAATCTCTGCTATTTATTATTCAACTTTCGGTTTTCTATGAGTTTCACTATTCTAGGTACTTCATATAGGCGGAATTACTCAATGTTTGTTTTTTTGTGTCTGGCTAACTTCACTAAACACACTGTTTCAAGGTTCATCCATTCTCTAGAATGAATAAGAACTTATTTTTAAAAAATACTGATTAATATTCTGTTGTGTGTATATACTGCACTTTATACATTTATCTGTTGCTGGACATTTGGGTTGACTCAATCTTTTGACTATAATCAATAATGTGGCTATGAACATGAGAGCACAAATATCACTTTAAGACCCCACTTTTTATGGTGATTTTGTGTTTAATTTTTTGAGAAATCTTCACACTGTTTTTCATAATGACTATAACCATTTTACTTCCACATGAATAGTGCATAAGAGTTCCAATTTCTCCACATACCTGTCGACATTTATTTCCTTTTACTTTTCTTTCTTTCTTTTTTTTTGATAATAGGTTTTTTTAATATCTTCTGTGAAGAAAATCTCTATTCCAGTCCTTTGCCAGCTTTTAAAATTGGGTTACTTGTTGGTTTTGTTGCCATTGATGATTTATAGTGATGTTTACATTATGTGTCCTTAATTTCTTTCCACAATGTTTTAACATTTACTAAATAAGACTTTTTTTTTTTTAGTATTATACCACAACTGACAAATACTAGCTTATTGAAATTATTTTCATAGAGGCTCCATATTCACTTATCTATAAAGGCTAACTATATTCTTATATAATATTGAATCACCAATAATTTAATCTTGGCTAAAATTATTTTGTCAACTTACATTTTAATTAAAGATTCCTGGGTTTCTGTTATTTATAATGCTGTTTTGAATGTTCTATAATAATTTGCTTTATTAAACATGTTTCCAACTTGTCAATAAAAGTCATTAAATTATGTTAATTATGTTAATTATGCTTTTTATTATTTATTTCATAAATAACTATAGGAAAATTTCCATTAAACATGTAATATTAGGACAAATTTTGGAAAATCAATATTTCTGCATATAGACAATGAGTTTTATAGACTCAGTAGTGTTTATCATTGTCAGTATACTGTCAAAATTAATGATAATTCACCAACTCTGTTTCATTATATGTAGCCATTATATTTATTTTTGATTCTGCAGCTTGGTGATTCATTATAACCTTATATTATTTATGACTTTATTATAAAGCCACCTCCAATCATTTTTAGAAGCTGATAGGGAAGTTATGGTAAATAAATATATAAATACATTTACTATATTTCTCTGTTATGGCTTATGCATCTCACTAAATCTGTCTCTTGGTAAAAGTAATTATCTGTGTGTGTGTGTGTATATATATATATAAACTATATTCATACCATAGTAATATATATAACTATATTCACAGCTGGGTTTTGTCCTTGTTTTCTCTGTTTTCTTATTGAATTCCAGTGTTCCATACTTTATACTTGAATTTCGCATGCTTTATAGAGCTAGAAATACATTCAGATTATACCAATATTTGGCTAATTCAGTTTTTGTTCAATATAAGTAGGCAACTTGACCTCTTATCTATTTTTCTGTTCCTCAACAGTGTAAAGCTAATAAAATATTTTATATTCTCAAATTAAAATTATTTTCATGTATTTTATGTAAATCTAGTATTACATTACTAAATAGTATACTTTTAAAATCTGATGCATTACCTAATAATGTTTATTTGAATATATGCTCTAAATATTTATTGTATTTTCCTTGTAATATTATTATTTTATGAACGTTATTATTAAATAAGTTTAATATCAAATATTTTCAGAGCACTACCAGCTGTATGTTCCTGAGTCAGCTCAAGTTGGTTCAGCTGTTGGGAAAATCAAGGCAAATGACGCAGACACTGGCTCAAATGCTGACATGACATATTCCATCATAAATGGTGATGGTGTTGGGATATTCTCCATTTCCACGGACAAAGAGACTAGAGAAGGGATCCTTTCTTTAAAGAAGGTAAAAACACCATACTTTTCATGATTTAGACAATTTACCCATCTTTCCATGAATGGAAATTTGGCAGAGGTATGAATAATCCATGTTGCCAGGCCATTAAAGTGTTAAAATATTTTCTCTTTGAAATGTAATTACGTTTTAATTGTGGTTGTGTCTGACTCTTCAGATCTTTCAGGAAATATATTTGGCAAATGTAGAAAATCTGATGCAGACTACCCATGAATGAACCTTCTGCATCTTTGTTCATGTTTTGTCTCTGCTCAAATCTCACTAAAATGTCCCAATTATATCAACCAAGAATTAAATAAAATGTATTTCAACTAAATGCAAAGAATTAAAACATCATTAAAATAAAGCTATGGTGATTCTTTAATTGCAACATAAGATAGACTAGATAGCATTAGTGATATTAACTAACTAAAATTGAACCTTAACTGTAAATAACCTTAACAAGAAGTCTCCTTTAGTAACTTATTAAAAAATACTCAACAATAGACTACACAAATATTATAAAGGCTCATAGAAAAGGGAATTTTGAAAAGTACACTGTTCTGATTTTTGAAATCTTGATATATTATGAAGTAGAATAGCTAAACTTATTTTCTTCCTTATTAAATTTCAGAATATTATGGGGCTACAAATGTTTTGGTTACATAAATTGCTTTTGTACCATTTATGTCAAAGTTTAAGTGTGCCGATCCCCCTCGATAGTGTACGTTGTACCTGTTAGGTGTAAATTTACCCCCTTCTTCTCCCCCCTCCCACCTGCTTGATTTCCAATGAATGTTATTTCTATATATGCACATAGTGTTGGTCAATTAGTTCCAATTTAATGGTGATTACATGTGGTGTTTGCTTTTCCATTTTTGTGATACTTCTCTTAGAATGGTCTCCAACCCCATCCAGCTTAATACAAAGCTTATTTTCTAAATCACAGTTGGTCTAAAGAATATGATAAGGCAGAGGTAAAAGGACTATGCTAAAAATATGCTAACATACAACACTGAGTGTTTCGTATATAAATTGAAGATATAAGCCTGTTGAATTATAGCAAACATTATTTTATATTACTTTAATTTTTTATTAATGCTACTATTCAACAGAAAGAGAACTGATAATTTCATCACACTGCTTGAAAATTGGAAGTACAAAAAACTTTCTTAAATGAGATTTGGCTTTCCAAACATCTTTGGCATTCTAATAATTCCAGTCTCTGATAGAGCCTTGCTTTCCCCGTCTCTCCTCTGCTTTCTTGCTCTTTCTTCTCTTCTATCATTTATCTTGTTCTTCTGCCATATCTTCTGTTTCCCTCTGTGCTTTTCTCTTGTCATCTGTCTCATTCTATTTCCAAAAAGCCTAATCTTTTAGTATATGACTCATCATCCTTTCCTTTCTCTGCCTTCTCTTATTAAATAATTTGTTCTTCCATTTTATTCCAAATATATGCATAATTTAACAAGAAAATGTCTAGCTCATCTTTTGTGTTTTCAGAAAACTTACATTCATGCAACAGATTTTAGAGTTTTTAGATAACAGATTTATCATGACTGTCAGTTTTATTAATGCCATTACTCTTCAACAAGTTAGCTAATGCTCATTAGGAAACAGGATCTTGCTGGATGGTTATGGAGCCATCAAGTGGATTGCAGTGAAATCATTAACTTCTTCCCTTATTCTTTTTTTTTAATGCTAAGAATCTGTCTCTGGGAACAAGACTATTACTTTTTGCTTTTAAGAGTATACGATGTTCTTGTCCTTGTAAAAATGAAGTAGAACATAGATAATTAGAAAAGAACATTCTCAGTGTAACTCCTAATGTAGAACATCTAAATCTTTACATATGCTAAGATTTTGGTTTGGGATTGTGTTAAAATTCAAATTCAGGGACCCTGTGTTTGTATATTTTTGATTCAGTAAGATTAGAGTGAGATATTTGCCACTTTAACAAGTATTTTAAGTGATTCTACTGCAGGATATGTTTAGATCACAGGCTGATAATTTTTATTCTAAAGTATTACTATAGTTGTTGAAGTGAATCTATTTATCTGATTATCTACTCATTTGTTTTGTGTATACTTTTCTATTGGCATGATATGAAATCTCATTAATTATTTTCCTAGTAATTATAATTTTATGTTGATTTAAAACAGAAAGTTACCTTGTATTTTAAATGCTATCAAAGGGGTCTACTAAGCAGAACTCAGTTTTAAACACTTAGAGAGCAGTCATAATCACCAGTATATATAAAATATTAATGTCCTTTTAACCTATAATAAATGTTCTCATTATGATTTCTTTTCTAAAATTGTTAAACCCAGCTCAAGAATATTATAATGAAAATAGTCAATGTGCATATTTTTCTTTAACAAATATATATATCTTGAGTGCCTCTTATGTGCCAATTGCTGTACTCCACATGATCTATGCAAGTATATACAGGAGCAAAGCCAAACTTAGTCCCTGCTTCCACAGAGCCTCCACTCTAGAGAAGTAGACAAATATTAACCAAATATCACATACCTTACTAAGTCAATAAAAAGTCTAGTCTATGAAGAAGAGTTATATGGTGCTATGGGAGGGAGTAATTTGGAATATTTGATCCTCTGGTATTCAACAATTGTTGAATAGAAAACTGAAAGAAACCTGGGAGTGAGTTAGGTGTATATTGTTAGAATGACCATTCCAGGAAGAGGAGAGAAAATGTACTAGGTGTCTGAAGTGAAAGGAACATGGTACATTTAAGGGATCAAAATAATATAGTTAAATCCATAGTAGAGGGAATGAGTGTTGTAGTTGGTCGGTACAAGAATACACAGGGCCTTGTTAAAATTTTGCCAAATGGAAAGCCATTGAAAATATGTAAGCAAGAAGTGACTGGCTCTTATTTGACATCAATATTTCTGATTATTTGTTGATGCAATAAACCTATCAACAAGACCATGTGTTAACTTGTCACTGATTCCCAACATGTAGCACATTTTCTGACACAGAGTAAGTATTCAATAAACATTTGAGTAATTAACATGTGGGGACATGGAAGAAAAGATAAAGAGAAGATTGCCTGCTTTTCATTTCCTGGATGGCTACACCACTTAAATGAGTTCAGGTAAAATGAATTCATATATATATTTTGAGACAGGGTAATAGAATGGTCTCATCATAGCTCACTGCATCCTCAACCTGCCTCAGCTTCCCAAGTAGCTGGGGCTGCAGTACGCCCACCTAATTTTTTTTTTTCTGTAGAGACAGGGTCTTACTATTGCCCAGTTTGGAGGCTAATCTCAAACTCCTGGCCTCAAGTGATCCTCCCACCTTAGCCTCCCAAAATGCAAGGAATATAGGCAGGAGCCACTGAACCTGATCTGAATTAATTCTTTCTGAATGAAGAATCCTGAACCCCATAGAATGACAATATTTAAGAAACAAACAGAAGGAGGGAAATAAATATAGCCTTGGAGGAAATTTTGAAATAATGGGAGAGAATTTTGCCATTAAAAATTCCCAAGAAATGCTATACAAGAGAAAGGTAGTCTTCAAAAGAAGTAATCTAGAAATTAAAAACAATTCTGGATTATAAAAATTAATTGTATTTGAGAAAAGAAAGGACAAGAATTACTGGGTGATTGCCACTAAAAGTTTTCATTCCTTCATCGCCATTATTATCGCAGTCATAGTAACAGCAAGCAATATTTGTTGAGTATAATCCCTGTATCAGGACAGGCTTTAAGCACTTTTCCAAAGTCTTTGAGTTACCATAACCATTATTGTTCCTTTTAATCTTGTCGTGGTATTTGAGGAAGGGAGTGTTATTATCACCTTTGTATAGCTAAAGAAACTAAATCATGGAGAGATAAAGAATGATGCCCAGGTAAAAAGCCAACAGCAAAGTGAACTTGGTCAGTCTGTCTTCAGTGTCTAAACAGTTACTCATGTTATACATTCAGGTTAAAAGAAATGCTATTCTTTGCTCCCATGGAAAGAAGAACAAATGATGTGGTGGAGAGAGAATGGGGAACATGAATAGGGGAAGAAAAAGAGGAGAAACACACTATCTTCTTTGGGAAGCTTAGTAGTAACATTGGGGAGAAGGATCATAAAGCAAATAAATGAGAACATGATTAAATAAAAGTTTTCATTTTAAGTTGGGAGACTGAAGTGTGTTTCTATGCAGAGTGGTAAAAGCTCAATAGAGACAAGACATCAAGGATATTAAACAGAAGGTAATTAATTTAAAAAAAATGTGCTGAAGGTAGAGCTAGCCCTGAATAGGTGTTGATCGCAGGTGGAAGGAATGAACCTATGATAGTATTTATTCCTCCTTCACTTAGACAACCATAGGGCAGAAGGGAACAGCGAATGCCTGCAGGTAAGTTTGCAGTGACCTAGGCGGAGTGTGTGTGGGTGGGGGATGTCCTTGTCATTGAGACCTATTTGTCCTTATAAAATAAGAAAATATATCATATTTTCAAAACATAAAAGTTGAGGTAAATGGTTTGATTACACACATGGTTTGAAACATGAATACCTACTGTAGAATTAGATAGATTCTACAATGGGGAAACCTTACCACTTTCTATGGCTGCAATTAATATGACGTCTGAGAAATGAAGGTAAAATAATGTATGGATGTGTGCATGCGTATACATTTAACATAGCTCATTCTATTTTGCAAACACTCACTATGTGTATTTTCAAAATGGCAATTGTTTGAACTGTGTACAAGTACTAAGTGATGATGTGCTAAAAATAATCTTGACATTTAATGAGTTCAAATTATCTTTCACTTTTTTCCCTGAATTTATTTTTCAATGTAGTCTCCATTTCCTCTGAGATGTGTTAATGTCTGCATTCATAAATTTTTTGTTCCTTCAGATTAGGATTATCAATCTCAGAATTACTTCATTGCTATGTTTTATGTTGTAAAGAATTGCAATTTGAAAAGTTAACTATAAACTTCTGTGTACTATAACCTTCAAGAGATACTGATTCAGATGGTATGTAATGGATAAAACAGTCCTTAAAACCTGCTCCTCATTTAATCTTTAAGGCAGCTCACTCTAGCTAGCAAAGCAGAACAGCTAATCTCAGGGATCAAAATCAGCACTGGTCTGTAAATCAGCCAGCAGGAGTGTCTGCACATTCCTGTCCGTATCATTCCTTCATCAGAAAGTTGCCAAGTCAAATTCACTGGTGCATGGCATGGTACATCGTTAAATGCACTTTGATAACTTTCATTCATTGTTTAATGGAACCTAACTCTGTGGAAAGGGGAGAAAAGATAAGGATGAATGCAAGTGGATGCTCTCTTTCCTCTGACATACTAGCTTTGTAGCTAGTGATGTGTTTCTCCTTGCAGTCTCTCAAAGTCTTTTTTATGGTCCCTATATCAATTTGCCCTCTTTACACCAATATTATTTTTTCTTTAAACTTACAGTACTGATTGTATTTGCTCTCCCTATTTTCAGCAAATACCATTTGTACTGTGACTGTCCTTCTTCTAGCTACCTCAACTGCCTATACAATGCTTATTAATTTAAGCCAAAAAATCTTAAACTTGTCCTTCAAGTCAACAAGAGATGGTGGAAGATATAATCTTCACTGTGAAAAGAAAATAATTCTATATCTTAACATTTAAGAAATATATGACATTATCTCAAGTGTTTGAAGCTTCAGTTTTCTTATTTCAGCATTATACAAGATGATTATGAAAAACAAACAAAATGAGTAGAAAATAGTGCTGTAAGCCATGTCTGGCTAATGATTATAACACTACCTCAACATCTTTACTTCCTGTCTTCTTTTCTCCCTCTATTTGCACCAATTTTTAATTATACTTTACAGACAAATTCATTTACTATTTTTGCTGGTCCTTATTTCATGTTATCCAATTCACATGGAAGCAAACTAAGAATGTAATACCCTGTGTATACTATATCACATGTACATGCTATCTTCATGTTTCTTGGTAATCTACTTCCCTTTCTTCTCCAAGAGAAGGCTTTTTCTTCCTTCAAAGTTCAAGTTAAATACTGTTTTTGTAGTGCAACATTTTCAGTTATATTTCAGTTGCAAATCTTTAGATTATCTCTTGTGTTTCACATATTATAGAATGCATTTCTATAATTTCTTGATATAGAAAACCCAGCAATTCCATATCCTTCTTATAGATGCTGCTTCTGATAGGGTAAATCTTTTTCTAATTAATTCACCATGAATGTACTAATAATTCCCTTCAATTTGTTTCTATGTGTAGTAAAAGTATGTCCTTATTTATAAGAGATGTTAGACATTTTTGTTAACCAGATACTGTATATTTCGTTTTTAATTTCCGTACTCTACAGTATGTAAAAGAGCATTATAGCACTTCATTTAACAAGTGATTTGGGATGGATCATGAGAGTAAACGGAATAAGTTGTAAATGTATTTTTAAAAGTTAAAGTCAATCATAGATAAAAACATAAAATATGTTCAGTTATGATCATACTAGATCTATACCACATACTAAATTTTTGCTCTTTTAATGGATTGTGTTTATTGAAGTTTTCTTAGTCATTTTTTAGACTTGCATTGAGTAACAGAATGAGGGTCAGAATGTTCTTTGTTACTAGATTTTTTAAGTTTTTGGACTGTGAAGCACAAAGAGCAAAAAGTAAAGCACCTCAAGCCATTGCGAATACACACACAGGCAAACATGTCACAGTTTGTACATAAGAAGCAATAGGTTTCTAATTCTAATGGAAGGTATAAAATCTGAACATTTATTAGGTATTTTATTCCCAAAACTTCAGCCATACTTCTGTTTTTATTCTTATAAGGTTTTAATATCTGGAAATTTATTCTGCTCAGCCACAGGCAATAGACAGAGAGTCCACGTTTCAATTTAATGAAATCTATCACTGTATTTCTAATGACTTTTGACAGAGGACCGCTTTGAGGAATTTTTTGTTTATGCTATTCGTCTATAGGCATGGCCATGAGCCTGGAGTGATAAATCTCTTGAAACTATATTGAATGCTAATTAGTTATTTTGAGGACATATATGCCTATAATGTAATTTAGTGTACTAGATGGAAACTAATGCTTTCATGAAATATCTTGATGAGTTAAATTGCAATATAAATACCCATGGGCTATTGGTAAGTTTTTATATGTGTGGGCACTTTTAATTATTTTTTATATGTCATATACATGCACAAGTATACACAGATGTACATACATACATTTATGAGCTTGAGTATAATTATACATAAATAATTTATCAATATACTTTATATAATATAATGTACACTTAATTTATTTGAAATGAAAGACCTTTGCATTTATTTTTTCAGTGTTAAAATGACAGTAAGCAAGCATGTACTATTTATTTGTATCAATATCCTTGGAATTATACAAAATGAATGAGAATTATAGTCCTCTTCATAGAGAAATCCATAACAAGAAAGCATATGCTTCTTGTGTTCTGGTCTCCACAGAATGTCCACTATCCAGGACAGTCTTCTGATAAGGACCAAAAACCATATCATAATAAGAAAGTCTAGCTAGAAAAATTATATTTAAATTCATACCATTTTTCTTGTGTTTTAATAAAATACCATCATTTACAATACACATTTTTCACACAATGAAAATTAACAATAATGCTAGTCACTATTCCATGATTATGTTACTTTTAAATAATTAAGTTGACAATTTTCATATATGAGAGTTGATATTAACCCTATTATTATCTACCCACACAAGCAATTGAAAATCTGGATGCTGGTGCAGACTGGAAAGTATACAAAGGAGAGGTCATAGGGAGTCTCTTCTCATATTACTTAAGAAAACAGAATTTTAGAACCTCCTTGAACTCCAAGAAGAATTGAATCATAGATCAACTTGGCTAAACAGTGTTTCCAGTATCCTTATATCTGTAATGGTTATGTAGTGTCAGAAGAGGAATATAATAGGGTGATTTAAAGAATAATAGAAGTGATTAATGAGAAACAATTAAAAAGTCCTAAATATATAGAGCTAGCTGGAAAACAATTGATGGGAAAGATGATAACTATCTACAGTAATATGAAGTGGATTAATATTAAAGAGGGAAAAGTTTTATTTTACAAGTTAGAAAGAGCAATGATATGTGAAAGTAATTACTAGGAGTAATAGGATGAAATTAAGAAACTAAAATTTAAAATGAAAATCAGCATTAACTCATTGACAGTGAGCTGTTAAATTAGGATATTGAGCAGTAGCTAAAGAAAAGTAAGAGAAACCCAATTGCCCGAGGAAGTTAAAATTATGCCAGAATAAGCACTTCTAGCAGGGGCCCATGGAAATGAAAGATTTTGCCCAAATGACATTTCAGTTTCTTAGCTGTATGAGTGTGTGAATTGAAGAAGTTACAAAGATACTCAGGGTTTTGTTAATTAGAATTAGTGAACTTATCAATTCATTTTTTAATGGTAAATACTTGGAAAGCTGATGCATAAGTGTATCTTTTAAGGACATTATATTACACTAAAAATTTGTTTATTCATAAACATGAAACATTTTATTACACTACTTTTTTGCTGATTAGATATCCAGCAGGATAGCTTAGTGCTTAAGAGCACAACCCATAGAGTCCCACCGCTTGAGTTTAAATCCCAAGTGTGTCACTTACAGGCTGTTGTCCGTAAGAAGTTTCTTAACTTTTCTGTGCCTCGACTTCCTTGTTTGTAAATAGGGAACAATTATACCTCACAGAGATATTGCGATGATTGAATGAGTTAATATATGTTAATTATTTAGCATACATGTGGGTGTTAACTATTCATATTTCATAAATAATATGAAATTTTTCATTTTTCAAATCTAAACCACATAACACTTTTCCTGCACTCTAAGCATAGATATATTTGAGATGAAAAGATCTGTTAATCATCTTCTATGTACAAGTAATTATTCTAGATACATGAAACATGGAAATTAATTAGATAATATTCTTCCTCTTAGGGAAAACTGAGTAGACGTGAAATATCATTTTAATATAAGATGTCAAGTACTAATGGTATAGGTTTGCTTAAATTTTTATGAAAATTTTATTGAAATTCTTTCAAGAATTCTCAAAGAAAAAGAATGCACAACAGATTGCACAATTTCTAGAGAAAAAATTATAATGAAAAACAACATATATGGAAATTATGGGATTCAAATTAAATACTTTTGATAGCATATTTATAATTCTAAATATTTCAAGGACATAAGATAAAGAGCAAAATTAGATATTAATAAATTAAATATATAACTACAAGAGGAAGAAAAAAGCAGGAAAAGAATTAATAAACAAAGATTATTAGGAAACAAATGTATGTTAAATTTTAAGAACCTGATATTTGGGAAGGAAAACAATATAACAAATAAACTTTAACAAATCATATTAAGAAACATGGAAAAATAACACAATATAATCAGCTAGAAAAATTATAACCTGATATTTGCTTAATGTTACACAAATAAATTTATGTGAAGGATGTTTTGGGGAAGGTTGCTAAAAGCAACTTCAAAGAAAAAATTATGTAAACTGATTTCCATATAAGAAAATGAGAAACTTATGAATGAACTACCTCCGTAAAGATATAAGACATAGTGATTCACTAAGGAATTCTATCAAATCTGACAGAGCAATTGCAATATATTTAAATCTTTCAGCTCTCTAAAAAGAAAGAAAATTTCTGCTGTATTTTTATATAAAGCAAATAAGTCTACATTAGTTTCCTAGAAATGTAACAAATTGTCACAAAATGAGTATCTTAAAACAACAAAAATGTGCTATCTCACATTTCTGGAAGCTGGAAGTCTGAAATCAAAGGTGTTGGCTGGACTTCTTCAGTGAACTCTAGAGGAGCAGAGAGCATTGTTTGTACCTTCTTCCAGCTTCTGAAGGCTCTGGTCCTTGGCTATATCATGGCCACATCACTCCTATCTCTGGCTCTGTGGTCATATTACCTCATCCCTTTTACTCTGCCAAATATCCCTCTGCCTCCTTATAAAGACTTTTGTCCTACTCCCAGTCTATGGGGACCACCATTTTACTTTCTACTTCTATGAGTTCAACTTTTTAGATTCCACGTATGAGTATGATCATAGAGTATTTGTGTCTCTGTGTCTGCCTTGTTTCATTTAACATAATGTCCTCTATATTTATGTATGTTGTAGCAAATAACAGAACTTTCTGGGTTTTTTTTTTAGACTGAATAGTATTCCATTGTATGTATGTAATATATTTCTTATATCCATTCACACATTGATGGACACTTAGGTTGTTTTCATATCTTGGCTATTGTGAATAATGCTGTATCAGACATGAGAGTGCAGATATCACTTGAGCATATTGATTCCAATGCCTTTATGCCTATACCCATAGGGGGATTGCTGGATCATATGATAATTCTATTTTTAGATTTCTGAAGAAGCTGCCCATGTTTTACAAAATGGCTATACTAATTTATAATACCAGCAGCAGGATATATGTTGTTTTATTCCTCCACATTCTAGCAGGCATTTACTATCTTTTATCTTTTTGATAATAGCTACTCTAACAGATGTGAAGTGATATATCATTATGGCTTTAATTTGTATCTCTCTATGATTAAAGATGTTGATCCTTTTATCATATATTGTTAGCCATTTATATGTCTTTTTTTTTTGAGAAATGTCTACTTCATACCTTTGCCCATTTTTAAAATAGGCTTATGTGTTTTCTTGTTATTGTTTGAGTATCTTATATATTTTGGATATTAGCCCCTTATCTGATGTATGATTTGCAAATATTTTCTCCCAGTCTAAGGGTTATTGCTTTGCTTTATTAATTGTTTCCTTTCCTATGCAAAAACTTTTTAGTTTGGTGTAATTCCATTTGTCTATTTTTGCTTTTGTTGCCTGATATAATCTCATTTGTCTACTTTTGCTTTTGCTGCCTATGGTTTTGGGATTATATCCAAGAATTCTCTGCCTAGAGCAATGTTATGGAGCTTTCCTCTATGGTAGTAACTTTATAGTTTCAGGTCTTACATTTAAATCTTTAATCCATTTTGAGTAGATTCTTCCAGGGCTCCATACTTTGCTCTCCTAGCCCATAGTTTTGCTTGCCATTGCTTCTGCCCTGGGAATAAATTACCTAAAATCTTTTATGTTTCCCTTGAAAGAAATATTTATCAACAATAGACACAAAGATGAGATTTCTGAATACCAAACCAGGAGTCTCATTCTGCAAGTGGCTGAATTACAAGGCAAATTTAACGTCCAACTTTGAAGATGTATCTTCCTTCCCAGGAAAGCCAGAGCAGCCACAGAAGCTTGAAAAGGCAAAGAACAGATTCTCCCTAAACCCCTCAGGGAGAGTATAACCCTATCAAATTTATGACTTTTTGTTTTCAAAACCTCATGAGAATCAATTTCTGTTGTTTTAACTCAGCCTGTTTGTAGTAACTTGTTATGGCAGCCCTAGTAACCTAATATAATAAAATTAACACAAACACTTAAGCCAATACAAATATGAAGCAATTTCATTTATCAGTACCCACAGAAGCAGTTTAAGCACCATTTCAGTAGAAAAAAGCCCATCACAAGTGGAAATATTTCAGGAATACTTGGATGGTTCAGTATTAGAAAAATATGAATGTTATAAACTTTTCTTTTATACATGTATAATTTTTATATTAACAATTTCATATTGTTAAATCTAATTTATTTTTTAAAGGATGTGAGTTGCCTACACATATCCATATTATATTTTCTAATACTTTTTTCTTCCTTAATAAGAGGGCTTAATTATCAACGACAATCATCATAATCATGAATATTGGAATGTGAATGTACCATAGTTAGCATTGCCAGGTAAAATACAGGACACCTAGTAAATTTTAATTTTGGATAAACAACAAATAAATTTTTGTACAGCTATGTTTCATGTGATTATTGACACATACTATATTTAAAAATTCCATACTTAATCCTAAATTCAAATTTAATTGGGAAGTCATAGTTTAATTAATTAGATTTGGCAACATTGACTTAACACTTGTTAAATATGAACATCAATAATGGGGGATTTATTTTTATTTTTATATTTATTTTTCCTTCCTTTTATTTCATCATATTATGGAGGTACAAATATTGTCAGGGTTACAAATATTGCCCCTGCTCCCCCTCCCTCCCCCCGATGTGCCAGAGATTCAAGCGTGTCCAATCCCCCGGTGGTGCGCACTACACACATAATGGGGGATTTATTTTTAAACTCACAGAGACAAGACTACAAGTGAGTTTGGTCCAGAGAATTAGACCCAAGGCAAATTCTATAAAAATGTGAAAAGAATCTGATACTAGGATTTCCAGTAGAACACCTTTACCTAATGCTTACTTATTTATCATATTGAATACCAAACTGATAATCCAGAGTTGCAGTTTTCCAAAAAGAGAAATTTGTCTTAGTTCTGAAATTTTGTGAAATGAGATAGATTATATTCAGATAATCAGCCCTTTTCAAATAATTTGGTGAGATAATATCTCTAGAGTAAATAATGATGAAGAAATTATCAAGAACTGAGCCTACTTTTTTCCTAAGTCTTAGAGTAGCTCTAAAAGGAGAGCTCTTTCCCTTATTCTTTCTTTAGCTCTGGTGTTAATTACTTATTTAATCAGAATGATTATTAACAAAATTCAGCCAGTAACAACTAAAAACATAAACCATTGACATTGTAATGTAGAGGTGGAAAAAAACTTTTGCTGGTGAGCAATCATTGGTTCCCTATCTGCCTTTATAATGTTCACATTATCCCTCATGTTTATGGAGTTATGTTTTTGTTTTATTATGTTTTAAGGCAGGAAACATTTTGTGTTTTATAAACTTTCAGCCACATATTTCATGCTATTGCTTTGTGTGATAACTCAATACCATGGATTAATTTCCATTTTTAAGTTTGTTCTCCACTTTCTTATAAAAATTAGGGATTAGGTATACGGAGTTCATTGTTTTGGATATACTGTTTTTGATAGACTATATATAGGTTAAAAAATATGCTGGTCATTAAGGAAAATGAAACACCAAATAGCTTTCCAGTAGCAAAAGATTGCTAGAAAATTCTGGAAGACCTATTTAGAAGGCATGGGTGATGTATACTTGAACAGCTTTGCCAGAGTTACAGTAGTAAAAAATTAATAATTATAATCCTAATATCCTCTTTATGTACTATTGTGGTTATAATAATAAACAAGGGATAACATAATTTAGATTTTATACATAATCATGACATATCCAAGAATAAGTAAATGAGGATAATTTCCTCCCAGTTGTTCTATACTTGCAAGTCGCCCCAGCAGCTTCTCTTCGTAAATGAGGTTGTTAAAATATTTCCATTTACATTAATTCATTTGTTTCTAAATTTCTGTCCCAACCTAAAATAATTCTCTCATTCCTTCATGGCTCCACATGGGTCCCCTTCCACCCATCTGCCAGTTCTGGCAAACAAGTCTCTCAAAATGATTATCCCTGCCCTGAGGTAGTTAAATATATATTGGACGATCATCAACATGAAACCATGTGTCCACATAAACAGCCTGCACCTTAGCAGTAGGTAGGTTAGTTTTAAGACAAATGACATTTAACTTGCCAAGGGACTTTCTATAAAATGGAACAAGAGATATCTGTCATATTGGATGCACAGCTTGAAATAAATAAATGGAGATGAATGTTTTAACATCCATTGTTATTATGAGAAAAGAGTGTTAACCATCCATAGTAAAGTAAATAAATCTTGATATTTTAATTCTAATGTCTTAAATATTCATATGTAATGAAAAGAACATTAAGCATGGTAAAGCCTACCATATGCAACAGTTTAACTCCAAAAATTATAAACACTGATCTTAAGAAAATGATAAACACACCAAGGCTCCAGTTTTTCATGAGCAATATACTTGATTCTAACTTCTAATGCCAAGAGGGGCATTTCCATCCACCCAATTCCTTATAGATTGCAAGGCAAGTGCGTACCATTTCTAGGACAGTTTGTTTACATTTGGATGGAGTTTAGTGATAAATGAATTAAAGATAGCCACTTATTAATGTAAAGAAGAAAAGAGTCAAGAAAAGAAAAAAAAGTTTAATCTGTGGATCCAACTAGGTGTATAGAACTCCTCAAACAAGATGGGTGTTAATTATTTCATCAATTTATTCCTAGACTAGGTTCCCTTGGAAGAAATTAAATCCCTATTGATAGGTCACAAACTGAAGAGTCCATAATCCTTTTATAAAAATATATAAATACAAATTTCATAACATTTTTATCATATTTATTGCTTATGTATTGTATATGTGGTCAACTTTTGTTTTTAAGATCTAAGCAATTTTTATTTTCTTTTATAAAAACTGGTAAAATCTCATAGTGACTTAGCCTCATCCATGTCCCTGTGATCTTAGTTTTCGAGGTTTTATGGTCTTAATAACTGGTTTAGAAATGAAATGGTATTTTGCCTTCTGTGTAAACTCCAATTCCTGGGAAGGCCAATTTTCCAATGCAATTTAGAAGAGATAACAAAAGCAATTTTCAGCAGGACTGATCATTCCATTTACAATATCATATTAAGGACACTGTAGTTAGTTTCTCCTTGGATGCTATGAACTGAATGTGTTTCCCCCACCTAATTTCATATATTAAAGCCCAATCCCCAGTGTGATGGTATTTGAAGGTTAGATTTTGGGAAATAATTACATCATGAGGGTGGTGCCCACACAAATGAGATTTGTGCCTTTATGAGGGAGACACAAGAGAGATGGTTTCTCTCTGCTATGTTGAAAATACAGTATAAAAGAGGTTATCTGAAAACAAGGAAGAGGGCCCCTACCAGACAGTGGTTCTGCAGGTACATCGATCTTGGGTGTCTAAGTCTTGTTGTGAAAAATAAATGCTTGCTGTTTAAGCCACTCATACTGTGATGTTTCCTTGTAGCAGCCTGAATTGACTAAGACATTGACACTAAGGGTAAAGAAAATGATATGAGCTCCTTCATAAGGAATGTCCATTCTCTGATCCTGCTAAGAAAGAAGGTTTCTAGGTTGAATCAGGCTAGTGAAAAATCAGTGACAGAAATAGGGATAAAAAAAATATCTATTCTGTTTCTTCTCACAGACATTTGTCATGGAGACCAGCATCAGTGGATACTTCAACAGGTTCAAAATGAAAGGCTGGCCTCTAGATCACATGCACCAAATTCATCACAGGAACTTTTAACTTGTGAAACTAAATCTGGTTTCATTTCTCACTCACAGACCCTCTTACGTGCATTATTCTAAATATTTTACAAATATTCAGTTCCTATCCATAAAGGCAATTTCTCTTGGAAACATTGCCTAAAGGCTCTTATATACCCCTATACATGAGTTTGTATGCTTTTCATCAATGTCCATAATTCCCAAAACATCTTATTGCACTAAATACAAAGTGCTATAAAATGTCTGTTTACTATTTTATATTCTATAGTAGACCAAGTATTCTCTGGATCAAGACAAAGAATGACCTTATTCATTTTTATAAGCTAAATCATATTCATGATGCCTGACATATTATTAACAGGGTACATGGAAATATCAGTTTTACAAAAAAAAAAATAAGAAACAAACTAAAAGATTGCAAGGAACTATTAGTAAAGACTCAAAATTAAAAATAAAATAGTATAAACAAGCAAATTATAAGAAGGATATATTGAAAACAAAGTTGATCCAAACATCAAAACAAATGGAAGGAAAACAAATAAAGGAAATGAAAAACAAAACAAATAAATGAAATAATACCACCAGAAAAACAGACAAATTAGCAAATGCAATCAAAATAACAAAAGTGAACTTCAAAATTTTGTATAAAATCTTTTTTTAAAATTCAAAAAAGCATTGACTTGAAAAACTAAAACTTTTTCATATTTTAAAATGAGATATCAAGTTTAAGACAAGCAATATAAAAATAAATTGATGATGTATTTAAAAATTAATGATTTGAGATAAATTGTTTAAATGTAAAAACATGCTACTTTATTTTTAAAATTGTTAGAAATTAGTAGCAGATTTTTTTAAGATTAATAATATAAGTTGATGAAGAGATAGAAAGAAGTTACTACAGGAAACCTAATAATAAGACCCCCAAAAAGCAATATTTATTTGGCTGTGAGTCATATCTTTTTGTACCTAGTCATCACCATATTTAGGGCTGTGTAAAATCACTGTCAATTCAGGCATAAGTTTCCATGACTTCTACTTCAAGTGTTATTATTTAGGCAAACTTTATAGTTTGTTTTAAAACAAAGCTAGAATAACTTTATCACAGTTGTTTGTTTCAAAAATGAGAAAAAAAATAATGCTTGTTTGAAAAGTAATAAAGTCATACTATTGAACATCTTGTCTCTCCCCCACAGCCACTGAACTATGAGAAAAAGAAGTCATATACCCTCAACATAGAAGGAGCAAATACACATCTTGACTTTCGCTTTTCTCACTTGGGTCCTTTTAAAGATGCTACTATGCTGAAGATCATTGTTGGGGATGTAGATGAACCACCACTATTTTCCATGCCTTCATATGTCATGGAAGTCTATGAAAATGCCAAGATTGGGACCGTCGTTGGTACAGTTTTGGCACAAGATCCTGACAGTGCTAATAGCTTAGTAAGGTATGGTATGTTTCAATCTTTTAGATGTACAGAGATTTTTATTGCCTCTCACTTTAAGTTAACATAGATAAAATAATACTTGAATATTTTATTTCCATGATTTTTCCTATTAATATAATTGAAATATTAGGTGATTCTTTAACTGAGTAGCTTAGTAAATGGGTTTCTGTCAAACAAAAAATATATTTAGCTATCTTCATAGATGTATTATTGACCACACAGATTAATTTTTCCAGTTGACTTAATGAAAGTGAACATAATTAACAGAGAAAATTGTTGTAGAAATAATCACATACTAAATCACAAAGAGAACTCTTTGTTTCTGTAGTGATGGCAAGTATAGATAGTATAGTTATAGTACAAAAAGGATTTGGGAATTACACTCATCTCTAAAGAAGTCTAATTCCTCTGATCCGACTAGTTGTGGCTTTAGAAAATTATTTATCATTATATGTAAAAGAGGTAAAATAATGTCTATCTCTCAGAGTTATTGTGAGCGTACATGAGGCAATGTACATAAACACTAAGCAAAGAGGCCAGCACCTGGTAATCACTTAATAAATACTAACTTGTCCAAGGCAGTATAAAGTGCTGACTTAGAGATTGGACTCTGTTTTTGTTTGTTTGTTTTAAAATTTTATTTATTTATTTTAGCATATTATGGGGGTACAAGTGTTAAAGTTATGTATATTGCCCATGTCCTCTCCCTCCTCGAGTAAGAACTTCAAGCGTGTCCATCCCCCAAACGTTGAACATCTTACTCATTTTGTTTGTATATACCCATCCCCTCCTCCCCCCTCCCACCCTCCTGACATCTGATAAATGTTACTCCTATATGTCTACTTAGGTGTTGATCCGTTAATACCAATTTGCTGGTGAGTACATGTGGTTCTTGTTTTTCCATTCTTGAGATACTTTACTTAGTAGAATGGGTTCCAGCTCTATCCAGGAATATATAAGAGATGCTATATCACCATTGTTTCTTAAAGCTAAGTAGTACTCCATGGTATACATATACCACATTTTATTAATCCACTCATGAAATGATGGGCACTTGGGTTTTTTCCACAGTTTTGCAATTGTGAATTGTGCTGCTATAAACATTTGAGTGCAGGTGTCTTTTTCATAAAGTGACTTTTGATCTTTTGGGTAGATGCGCAGTAGTGGAATTGCTGGATCAAATGGTAGATCCACTTGTATTGCTTTGAGGTATCTCCATATTGCTTTCCACAGAGGTTGAACTAGTTTGCAATTCCACCAGCAGTGTAGGAGCGTTCCTATCTCTCTGCATCCACACCAGCATTTGTTGTTTGGGACTTTTTGATAAAGGCCATTTTCACTGGAGTTAATTGATATCTCATTGTAGTTTTGATTTGCATTTCCCTGATGATTAGAGAAGTTGAGCATTTTTCATATGTTTGTTGGCCATTATTCTGTCCTCTTTTGAAAAGTTTCTGTTCATGTTCTTTGCCCATTTTTTGATGGGGTTGTTTGATTGGACTCTGAATACAGGAAAGCCAGTGTTGGAATTCTAGTATCTCTATCCACTAGCTGAGTGATCTTATACAGTCATTCACACCTGAAGAATCTCAAATTTCTAATATATGAAGAAGGAATAAAGCTATGTGACTATGTTAATAGAATAAAATTAGATTGAAACATAGGACTTAGCACAGTGCCAAGGACATGATAAGTACTCACCAAATAATATTTTTATTATTTTAGTATGTCATGAAGGGTCATTAAAGCTTTCTTGCATAGTCAAAAACTTTTTTTTGGTCTAATTTATGACAAAATCAAAAAGACTGCATAAATGTGTCAAATGCCTTAGTTAGCCTATATTTATATGTTTGGAAATCCTAAGACCCTAGAAAGTTTGAAATCTTTAACAATTTTTTTGCTTTTTTAAGTAAAGTCCTTAGTTTTCATCCATTTTAACGAAAGATATGACCTAATGACTTCTCAAAAACCCCACCTCCAAATACCATCACATTGGGGATTAGGCTTCAACATGAATTTTGGGAATATACAAGCATTTAGTCCACAGCATGTAGAGCGAGGTGGCACCTAGGGGAACAAGTCAGGGATGGTGCTAAATATTCTGTAATTCACAGAACAGCTCCCAGCAGAAAGAATTGTCTAGCCCCAAGAATCAACAGTGCTGAGATTGAGAAAACGTGATATAGAATAGGAGACAAACCAAGTGATAGATTGGTAAAACTAGAGTATTAATTGTACTCATGGAAAGATATTTTGAAAAGATATTTTTGGGAAATATGTATCCATTTGTATAATTCATAGAGATGCAGTCATGTGAATGCTTCAATGTATACATTTTAATCAATCAAAACATATGTCTATAGACAATTGCCTGTGATATTATTAATTGCCTCAGTAATTGCCTTTTATTATTAGAAGTATTTGAGTATATGCTCACTATTATACATGCATTCTCCCAGTTGTTGGATGCAAATATGATTGGTACATTGTCTCCAAATTCTAATGTAGAGAAGCATAAATCTATTAGCATATGCATTATTCTCTCTGCTTTGTTTTGGTTAGACAACTAAAATGATTCCTGCTAAAGCTGTCTTAAAATAATTAGACTCCATAGCTGCTGTTTGGGGCATAATTTACATAATATTTATTCTTGATTTTAATAAAAATGTGTCATTCACATAGGCCTCTAGGTGCAAACAGTGAATAAAAAACAGAAAACATTAACATACACAAAAGCAATTCTTATACTTCCACCTTTCTCAGGGACCAAATGTTTGTACTAATTAAGGAAAAGCACATTGAAAAGATGTACTTTGCCATGTGCCCCAAAATGCAATTAACTCCAAGTTTGTAGAATTGGTAATGAAAGGGAGTTTGAATTTTACAGGCATTTGTCAACAGCTTCCTGACTTCAGTCTTTTGTATTTCAATTTTCTAAACTACTAGTAAAACTCTTCAGATTTCTTAGAATATGCCATGTCCAGGTTTTGTTTTTTTCAACTGTAAACAAGATGTGCAATTTGCAGCAATATAATCATCACCTTTAAAAAAATAAAATAAAATTAGAGCCTGGCTGTTTACCAGCAGCAAAAAAATCTTTGATTTAAACAGGCTACAATTACTAGCTGGCATACTACAAATGGAATTCAGGAATTTCACAGATAAGCTACTGAGAGATGAGCAATCCTACATTGAATATAAGAAGCTAGAGAGCTTTTGGAAATGTAACCTTATATTATGTGACTATTAAAAATAGTGACTGGTCATTCATTGCTTGCTATCTGTTAGACAGGGACTTTATATATTGTTCCATAAACCTCTTAGCAACACTGAAACAGTCTGTATAACATTGGTGCCTGGTTCCTATCTGTGAATTCACTTCATGCATTGGAAAAGGGGGATGAGAAAGTCAAGGCTCTTTTTAACTTAGCAACATCTCAGGAATAAAATTGCTTTTAATTTTATAGTTTCTTGATAGTGTAAAGTCGAAGATATACTGTACTCGATTTATTATAAGAAAAAAGTTTATTGAAGTCCCCCAATCACATTTCTCATATGAAGAAGAGTTTTAGCAGCTAAGTGTACATGAACAAGTATGTACCCTCATCTTTCTTTTTTTTTTTCCATTCTGATTTATAAGCTGAATTTTTCTATGCATTTACTTATTGAATGTTTTCTTTGTATAATAACTTTAGGGTAATAAAAAAGAAATATTAAATAGTTTGCATAATTTTTTCTAATGCTCATGAGAACACTATTTAAAAAACAACCGATAGCCCATTTGTATGCTAACATAAGAAATAAATAAAGCAAATATTGGCCAGTTTAAAAGAAACCTTTCTAACATATCTTTGAAAAAATGGTTGAAAAGAATTAGAAGTGTTTACTGTTCTGATATTTATTGTAGCCTTAGTAGACTATTCTGATATTTATTGTAGCCTTAGTAGACAAATGCTTCCAGTATGTCCCCTACATCCTTACTGGTATGTTTTCTTTGTTCTGTACTTCTAAAGTTTTCACATAATTCAGGACAAGCATGGATTTAGGAATACTACATTAATTTTGAATGTTATCACACCAAGAAAATAAGGGATATTTCAAAATAATGATAAGGTCATTTCACAAAGTGGAAGAGGGGGAGCGATAAAAATGATTGAGAGAATTTGAATGCAGGATCCAAACTTTTGAAAAGAAAAATGACCAATAACCAGCAAATATGTTTCAAAATATTTTGATGTTAAAGATAATTTCTGATATTTTTAACATAGTATCTTTAACATGAAATGAAAAATTCCAAAAAAGGTTCCCTAGCATTTCTAGAATTCAGGATCGATGGAGTTGCTGCTGATATCTCAGTTACTTAGAGGCATAAATAACAGAGGAAAATATTATAATTGATTGTACAGATTTTTTACTTCTTTTGTTTAACTGGATGGATGTTTTGATTGACTAAATTAAGTTTTCCAAAATATCCACGTGCTAGATGTGCTGCCCATTTTTAGTAAACACTAAACACGAAACCTGCTTTATCATGTGAGAAATATTTTGTTTTATTTTTTGAGAAAGTTTATTTTCTCAAAGCTTGACTTGTGCAAAAAATTGCATCCCCAAAGATAACAAGGGAAACCTTAAAATTTTGATGAACCTGGGCTATATTTCAGGTGTGTGATTTTTGTTAAGCTAAAGATGAAGCCAAACTGCTGTTATATCCCACAAGGTAGGTATTGAATAAACTTTATCGCAGCCCTTTATCATATTTAATAAAACTCACAAAACTGCTATTTGAATGGGGAAATCTTAAAGAAATTGGCTTTACCACTCACATACTATACCTAGAAGTGTCTAAAATGTAACAACAGAAAGAGTACTATACTTCGAATCAACTGATATTTCTCCAAATAAGTCTACATAAAAATATTTTTCCATTATATAAGTTTTAAATTAATTTCTATGGTGAGGTAGGCAGAGTATAATGAAAATAATAAATGCCTCTGAGGACTGAAATTTTGTTATTGGAATGAAAAATAACTTTTCCAATGTATTTTAATATGACAAATAATTATCATGGGTCTATACCTACGTAAGCAAAGGTAAATTGAGTGTCAAATGATGACCTGAATAGTTTGTTTAAAGTAGGTTCTGTTGAAGGAAATATTTGAATAAAGGTAATAATTATTGAGATAGGCATTTTACTATGGTCATAACTTATCTGCCTATTTGCTGGTCCATAAAGTACTAATTTGAATAATGAGTTTTCATCTTATTTCAACATAATGCATTTTCTTTTTATTTTCGCCATTGCTTTAAAATATGTTTACTATAACTATGAAAGTGTGCATATACTGAAGCACAGAACAGAGAACAGTTGTAGGATTAAAAAATTATGACCCATATTTATAACTTATAATGGCAACTCTGCAAGAAAATCACCTGTGCTGAGTGAGGTTTAAATGTGTCCATTTATGAAATTAGTTAAGGTTTGCATAGGGGACTTATCCAATTAAACAACTGTTAAGGACTACTGAACAATTCTGATCTGGCACTAACTTAATAACACTTCCTTTAGTCTATAGCTTCAGGGATTACCAATACCTCATAAGGGACATTTTATTGATCATCAGTCATACAACTTCTGCAGTGGCATTTTGTGTAGATACGATTTTGATGCTTTTTTGACATATGACATAATGAATATATAGTAATGATAGGGTTACAATGATATGTCTCAATCATAGTATTAGAGTGGCCCTTGAATCTCGCTTAATATTTCCTCCCTCATATTAACCTTTGTGGCCACATGTGCCTATAAATTGGTCCACAGTGTTAATGAGATATACTACATAGTAGCTTTTTTTTTCTTAGATTGATCCTGAAGTCAAAATATGGGCTTTAACGATTGATAATTGTCTTGCATCTTAAAATTGTTTCCAGAACTATGAATTCTGTGAAGTACTGTGGGAAATGTAAATTTATTTTTTTTCAATGTTTAGATATTTCTCAATGAAAGAGAAAATGAATCAACTGTACACTATAGAAAAAATATTTCCTGAATGATCTAATAAATTTCATGCAGAATATTAGAAATCCATATGAAGGATGATATTAAGAATCCATAAATATCTAGATGTGAAAATACATAGTGGTCTAGATAGGAAAGACATGATGATTCATGACATGATTATTTCTACTAAAATATTTACAAAAGAAGTGAAAGACTACTATGGAATGCCTTTTTAATTTTGTATTAAATACTAAAAGATTCTCCATTATATTTGTGAACTGGTTGATTTATTTATTCACTTATGAGGCCAAGTAATTCATCTTTGTAATTATTGGTAGGAAAAAAATAGAACTTTAGTCTCGTATACTTTCCAAATGAAAATTGCTTTATATGAATTCAACAGGAAATTAAGAATTAATTTTCTGACAAAGATTTTTAAGAAACAGACTATAGTTCATGTTATTTGTATGGAGATCTCTTGTGCATTCAATGGTAACCCTTATTCAGATGCCAGTGTGTTTATAGCACAGTACTAGAAAGAAACAACCAGCACTTATTATTTATGAAGTTTCACATAAAAATACGGCCAATTATCCCAAGAAGTAAAGAGAAAGAAAACCCTCCTAAGAAACATTAAAACAAATAACAGTTATTGTCTACTAAGACTTAGTGTTTAAATCTCAACTAGATAATACTTTCATATATTACTTCATTTAATCCTCACAATAAAATTGTGATGTAGCTGCTACCTCCATTTTGCTTATGAAAATAGCTCAGAGAGATTGTAAATTTCTTAAGGTCACAGAGCTAATCAGTGGTACAGCTCTGATTAACAGGTTTGCTTGGTTTCAAACCTGTATTGCTTCTCTTATGCTAAATATAATTTTCATGTATATGCTGGGTCTATTTTAGAAACAAATATCCCTAGAACTGATCTTTACATTCTAAAAAAAACAAGGTCAGGTATCTGCAACTTACTGTACACACAGAGAAAGAATGCAGAGGTTTCTCAGTGTCCTCAAAGAGGTTGCCACATACAAGGTATCTGAAAATTGGAAAATTTTTAACCCTCCCCTACACTCATTTATTTTTGCATTTTCATGCATCTTTGAAAAGTCCATGCTCTCAAAATTCAGCTATTGTTGTCAATTTTTTCCAATCTATGCATTACCATTTTCAAAATTGTAAGAGTTGAACATTTCCTGCCACAACCCTATACACATTCTATATACCAAGAGAATAACTTTATTCTCTCATTGACTTAACTAGGTGTTAATGGCTTAGTCAATTTCATTTCTTACTTGAGAATGTTTTATTTTAAAGGAAGTTCTTACTACTATGACATGGTGTAAAGGGTGGCAATATTGACAGTAACATTGATGTGTGAATGAAGGTGGAAACTTTAGTTTTTTCCTATCTATGACATGAAGCTTTTCTTCTTTGTAGTTAGTAGGCAATAATAGAAAGCAGTAGTCAAAGATCTCATGTCTCTTTTTCTCTTTCTTTCTTTTCATATGAAATGATCAACTTCACACCTTCTGAATAATCTCTAATTATCCAGCTATTCATCTTTCAAGACTGAGCAAATGCTGTGCCCTTCCTGAAGGCTTCTATGCTTTATAATTTTACAATCTGATCACTAGAACATATTGTATTAATTTGTAATTTGTTTCTTCCATTCTTTTTTTCCTTTAATTTCTAAATTTCAAAATATTGCAGGGATACAAATATTTTTGGTTATATGGATCACATTTATAATGCTTGAGTTATGGTTATAACTGTGCCTGTCACCCAAATACTGTTCATCGTACCCACTAGGTAGGTTTTCTGTCATCTCCTCCTTGCCCCTTCCTCCTGCTTGATTTCCACTGAGTTATACTTTCCTCTTTGCACATGCATGCTCATTGGGTAGTTCCAATTTAATAGTAAGTACATGTGGTGTTTGTTTAAATATTATTTAGATATTACACTTAGAACAATGGACTCTAGTTCCATCCGCATTGTTGCAAAGGCATTAAGTCATCCTTTTTCTTGGCTGAGTGATATTCCATGGTATCCATATACCACATTTTGTTTATCCACTCATGAATTGATGGGTAGATGGGTTCATTTGACATCTTTTCAGTTGTGAATTGTGCTTCAATAAACATTTGAGTGTGGGTATCTTTTTGATAAAATGACATTTTTCCTTTGGATAAATACTCAGTAGTGGGATTGCTGGATCAAATGGTAGGTTGACTTGTAGTTCGTTGAGGAATCTTCCTATAGTCTTCCATAGAGGTTGTACTAATTTGCGATACTACCGACAGGGTGTAAGCATTTCTTTCTCACTGCATCCACACCAGCATCTATTGTTTTGGACTTTTTAATAAAAGACATTCTGACTGGAATAAGGTTATATTGCATTGTGATTTTGACTTTCATTTCCTTGATGATCAGTGACATTGAGCATTTCTTCATATGTTTGCTGGCCATTTGTGTGCCTTCTTTTGAAAGCTTTTATTCATGTCTTTTGCCCACTTTTTAGTAGAGTTGTTTGATTATTTCTTGCTGATTTGCTTGAGTTCTTTGTAGATTCTGGTTATTACCGTGTTTCCCTGAAAATGAGACCTACCCATAAAATAAGCCCTAGCAGGATTTCTAAGCATTTGTGCAATATAAGCCCTACCCCAAAAATAAGACCTAGTGATGGGTGTGGCTATGCAGCGTATCTGCACAACCCATGCATTTTGTCACGGAGCGGTAAAGAAGATGAGTGGGTTACATGGATAAGAGCTACTCATTTAATGAGAGCTCTATTGCTCGACATGAGAGATTGGGGCCAATGGTTCTAAAGAAAATAGAGTTGCAAGAAATTCAGGATGTAATTCGGGGTTTGGAGAGTTATGATGATGTTTCAGAAGAAGATGACTTAAATATATTTGAATAAACATAGATTGTTTTACCATATTTTAAAAAAATAACACATTCCCTGAAAATAAGCCCTAGGGTGTCTTCTTGAGGAAATAAGTATAAGACCCTGTCTTATTTTCGGGGAAAAACAGTAGTCCTTTATCAGATATATAGCTTGGGAATATTTTCTCCCATTCTGTAGGTTGTTTGTTTGCTCTGTTAATTATTTTCTTGACTGTGAAGAAACTTTTAAATTTAATCAATTGCCATTTATTTATTTCTGTTGTTGCTGTCATTGCCATAGGGGCCTTCTTCATAAATTCTTTGCCTAGGCTGATATCTAGAAGTGATTTTCCAACATTTTCTTCTATAATTCTTATGGTTTCATGCCTTACATTTAATTTCTTTATCCATCTTGAATTAATTTTTATAAGTGGTGAGAGATATATATTCTTTTTCATTCTTTTGTATGTGTCTATCTAATTTTCCCAGTTCTATTTGTTGAACAGAGATTCTTTTCTCCAGTGTATATTGTTGTCTGCTTTGTCAAATATCAGTTGGCTGTATGTGGATGGATTTATATCTGAGATCTCTGTTCTGTTCCATTGGTCTATATCTCCATTTTTGTGCCAATATAATGCTGATTTGGTTACTATAGCCATGTAGCATAATTTGAAGTCTGGTAATGTGATGCCTCCCAATTTGTTTCTTTTAATTAAGATCGTTTTAGCTATTTGAGCTTTTTTCTGATTCGAGATGAAGACCGAATTATTTTTTCTAGATCTCTGAAATATGATGTTGCTATTTTGATGAGGATTGCGATGAATCTGTAAATCACTTTGGGTAGTATGGACATTTTAATAATGTTGATTCTAGACATCTGTAAACATGATATGGTTTTCTAGTTTTTTTTTTTTTTTTGTATCATCTGTGATTTCTTTCCTCAGTGTTTTGTAATTCCCTTTGTAAAGATCCTTCACCTCCTTGGTTAAGTATATTCCTAGGTGTTTTATTTATTTATTTATTTATTTAGCAGTTGTGAATTGTATTGAGTCTTTAATTTAAATCTCACTTTGACTGTTATTGATATATTGGAATGCTAGTGATTTGTGTACATTGATTTTGTAACCTGAGACTTTGCTGTATCTATTTATCAATCCCAAGAGTCTCTTGATAGAATCCTTAGGGTTTTCTAGGTATAAGGTCATGTCATCTGCAAAAAATAATAGCTTGATCTTCTCTCTCCCAATTTGGAGATCCTTGATTTCTTTCTCTTGCCTAATTGTTCTGAGTGGACTTCCAGCACTTTGTTGAATAGAAGTGGTGACAGTGAGCATCCTTGTCTTGTTTCAGTTCTTAGTGTGGATGTTTTCAACTTTTTCACTTTCGGTATTATGCTGCTTTGGGTTTGGCCTATATGGCCTTTCTAATTTTGAGATATATTTCTTTTATGCCTAGTTCGTTGAGGGTTTTTATCATGAAAGGGTGCAGAATTTTGTTGAATGCTTTTTTTGGCATCTACATAGATGATCATATGGTCTTTGTTTTTGCTTCTGTTTATGTGGTGAATCACATTTATTGATTTATATATGTTGAACCATCCTTGCATCCCTGGCATGAAGCCCACTTGGTTATGGTGGATTATTTTTTTGATATGCTGTTGAATTCAGTTTGGTAGTATTTTATTGAGGATTTATGAATTTATATTCAAAAGGGATATTATTCTGTAGTTTTGTTTTTTTGCTGTGTCCTTTACTGGCTTTGGTAAGGTGACACTGCCTTCATTTTTGTTTTTTGTTTTTGTTTTTGTTTTTGTTTTGTTTTGTTTCTGTTTTATTTACTTTTATTTTTTGGTCTGTTTTTGCCTAACTGATTCCCAAAGTAACTCAATATAAACTACTTGTCTGAATAGTGCCTCAGATCATGCTATTATCTCTCCATTTTTTAAAACATATCTTATTCCTTCCTTATAATCTTTCAAATGCACATTTTAAATGAATGGAAATGCCTCAAATATTTTCTCCTTTACAAAAGGAGCTAATAAATATTACTCAATGGACCTAGATTGTATTTTAATCTCTTGCATAACAATTTCCTTGATGTTGAACAAAACTCTCCATTACTCTGCCTCTCTATTTCCTAATTTTTAAAAGGGGGCTAATAATGGTACCTGCTTTATATAGTTTTTTTGAGTATTTAATGAACTAATTTTTGTAAAGTACTTAGAGTCCTATTTAGCACATTTCAAGTACTCCATAAACATTATCTTTTATTATATCTTATTAGATTGAATTTATAAATAACTCATATATATTTAAGTATTTCTTCTTTGCCTCACATATCATATCAATACTCAGAAGTTTATATTAAGAAGAGAATTTGAATTTGAAGAATTTTTTTAAATGTCTTATCTGGCTATATACCTTCTAGCCTCAATTTATTTTATTTCATTTTTGATAGATATGAACTAGAATTTTTTAGAAATCTCAAAATTCCAATTCAACAGATTTTATCATTAATCCCAATTTAGGATCTATATCACCCAGGCAAATTGTTACTTGATGTTGTTCTTGCTAGATAACCCCAAAAATGTCAAATTAATATTACCATTTTCAAAACAATCTATTGAAATTCAAATACACAGCATTAAGGTTTGTTTACTTTTTGAGGGTTTATGAAACATATTTTATTATGAAAGTTATTTGAAAAATAACCCACTGGGAATATTCTTATCTATTTTTAATTATTCTTTTGATAAACTATTTCATAAACCCATATCATACCTTAATTCTAACTAATTAGCATTGAATAGTTCTACATTTAATCCTCAAAATAGTTGTGAGTTGTTTCGTTTCTATTAAATTTCTACTTTCCCTTTTTCCAACTTTTTATTTCCATGGCTGGGCAGAAATCCAAAGGTAGTTAAGAAGAACTATTTAGTTCTACTTGAGTCAAATTCGATCAACTTCATGAATAAGACTCTTTGGATCCAAGCATCCGCAATATCTTGCCCTTATGTTGTTGATTTCCCTAGAGAGCTGGTTGAGTAGAAAACTAAGAAAGCAACTAACATGAGTCTGAAGAGACATGCCCAGCATTATGCCCATAATTTTCCTATTATTTAAAAATAGGCTTTATTTTTAAATCTCAATAAAATGATTATTAACTCAGAAGGTATTTAATCACTAATATCACTTAACCAGTTATGTTAGAAAGCCCAGCAGGAAGTAGCTAAAAGAAAGGAAATTGCTTTGCAAAAGGATTACACATTTTCAGAAGAAACACCCATTTTTCTCCAGCATGATAATTCTATGGTGATTAAGTTTCTAAAATGAGGCAATATTCTACCATATTCCATAAGGGTATATCAATAGCAGTATAATCTGAGTTTTCCTGAGTGATGCTGCAAGAAATTTTGAGGTTGAATATGTTCCAATTTTAAGTCCTCCACATTTCAGATATAAGAACCGATTTTCTTAGAGTAACCCAGAATGGATGACTTCTTTTTTAAACTTATTTTGATAACTTTAGGAGGTACAATGGGTTTATTTTGTTACATGAATTAATTGTACAGTGAAGCCAGGGCTTTTTTGTGTCTTAAAGAGAGGTTAATGCAAGCAAACTTTAAATGATAAAATAGCCAGGACAGCTGCTAATTATATTTTAAAGGATGTTATCCTTTTTGTATGACAAGATTTCTCACATCTCCAAGGCAGCGTCAAGTCTTTGGAGAAAGTATATTATAAGAAGGTTTTTTATTTTGTTTTGTTTTTTGATATAACCTCAATTCAAAGAAAGTACTATGGTTTCAGTATGGCATGGTTTTGTGTTTGGGAAAGTCCAGTGACATAAATATTTCCGACTATTCTGCAGTGTTTGAATTTAGTGTCTTTGAATACGATTTGCTGTATATCTGTTCATTTTCATGTTTAAATTGCTTATTTCCTGTTGATCTTTCTTAAATTAATTTAGAATTATTATTAGAGCAAACAATGTACAGCAGTCAATTCCTTTTAGGTGTTATTTTTAACTAATGAGCTCTTAAATTTCTTGGGGTGCTCTGTAGTCTCATTCTACATGGTGCTATTAATATCTCCTGCCATATTTTTGCATGAGTGTCTATGGGTTGTTAGAAGATTTCACACTGTAGCAGTATGTTTTACCTACCTTTTTAATAGTGAGAGGTATGAGTTTTGATTGCAATTACACTTATACTCTGTTCTTGAAACTATGATGAATTTTGTATTATTTCCATCACCACAAACACCTATTCTATATTTCTACCTAAGTTTTCATCTTTTCCTCATACTAAAATGGAAGAATTCTCTTGTTATTTTCTATTGGAAATTTGCTAAATTTGTGCTCTGGAATTCAATCCTTCTCATCTTTTCATGAGTTTTTATAATTTTAGATAGTCTCCACTTTCAAAAGGATTGCTTCCTTCAGCAAAGACAATGCTTCATATTTCCCATATCAGAAAAAAAATAATTTGTTGAATTCACTTCTCTGATGACATAAAGTGTCTCTTTTTTCTGATCTCCATTCAAGAAAAGGTATCATTCAGTTGTCATGATTCATGGGCTTTATATATTCACATACAATATACTCTTGTGTTCACTGTAATTAAACTCCAATTCTTCACTATTTCGCTGAAATTACTTTTACCAAAATAACAAGTTAACTAATACTTCCCATTTTGTCAAATCTAATCAATCCTTACTAACCTCATGTAACCTTGGGAAAGAATTCACTATGTTTGTCAACTCCTACCCTACTTGGTTTCCATGCAATCTCACACTCCCAGTTTTTCTCCTCTCCTTTGGCTTTTACACTTCTCGCTCACCTTTTTTTTTTTTTTTTTTTTTTTAAACAGGGTCTTACTCTGTTGCCCCAGATAGAGTGCAGTAGTGCAGTAGCACCATCGTAGTTCACTGCAGCCTCAAACTCCTGGGCTCAAGTTGTCCTCCTGCCTCAGCCGCCCAAGTAACTGGGATTATAGGCACATGCCACTATGCCCAGCTAATTTTTCTATTTTTTGTACAAATGGGGTCTTACTCTTGCTCAGGCTGGTATCAAGCTCTTGACCTCAAACAATCCTCTCAGCTCGGCCTCCAAAAGTACTAGGATTACAGGTGTGACCCACTGCACCCGGCCCAGCTTTTCCCCTCTCTTATACAGAAGGTGGGCTGCTCTAGACTCAAACGGTTCTAGATTCAACATTCATTACACTTTCTAGAGTACAGTATAATTGCAATAAAACACCACACCTCTCATAGGCATAATGTGTTAAAATGCTTTAGTGCTCAATCTTTTATTTCATTTTCTCTTACAATTATCTTTCATATGAAATTATGCTGTTCCCATTACCTTAAATTTATGCTGATCTATCTCAAATTTGTTTCCTGTTCAGAAAACATCCTTGCACTCCATACATATTTAATCTCTGATTTTTATTCCACATGTTTATCTAATGGACATCAATGGCATAATATGTAAAAATCATGAATTTCTCCCAAAGTGTTTACTCTTAACTCTTTTTTCCATCTCAGTAAATGGAACTATCAATTACATAGTCGATGAAGTGCACATACACACACACACACACACACACACACACGAATTGAGTTATCTATGCTCTTTCCCGTTTACTAATTCTACTCCAACAAAAAGTTCTATAGGTTGTACCCAATTTATACTACTATTTTATACAGTTCTTTCCATTTCCTTCTATTTTTTCTATCTTTGCCCAAGAAGACATCATTTCTTTTCTGAATTGTTGTTAACTCTCTACAATCCAAGATTCAAAGTAGCTACTGTGATTTTTTTCAGAATATAAATAGATCTGTTATTTCCTTTATTTAAAATTCTTCTCATTGCTTTTCCCAAATAGTAAAATCTCCTTTTAGGTGCTAACTATATGGCTTGCTTATCCTAACTCCTGGCCATCTACCTAATCTACTCTTTATAGCCACACTGACATTCATTTGTTTTTAAACCACTTCAAGCTTTTTGTTTAATTTGGATCTTTACACCTTGGTTTCTTCTATTTCAAATGTTCTTCCCTTAGCATTTTTCACCCAATCATTTCACTTTTTCTTTCAGGATTAGATGAAATGTTACTTTAGGCGAGACTTAAAACGAAGAAAAAGTGTTTGAGGCTTAAGGGGAAAAGAGAACTTTTCCTTCCTTATATAGTTCTAGAAATATTCTGGAACTTTTCTAGAACATATGGTAATTGTTTACTGTATTATGTTTTCATATGCATGTTAATTAGCTATCCCTGAATAACATATAACCCCAAAACTTAAGAGCATAAAAAGGTCATTTATAACTATAGTGTATGTGTCTCTGGGTTAGCTGAAGGCCAGCTAAAATAGGCTGGCTTTTGCCTGCCAACTCTGCTAGTCTCCAGTGCACTTAACCACGCACCTGCACATTGACCAGGTAGCTGTACATCAGGCTGGGGAGCCTAACTGAGGCAATGGCCCCATGACACTTTCTTCCTCGTGGAGGGATAAGTGGATTAGCCCATGCATGTTCTTCTTGTGGAAGTAGCAAAGCACTAGAGGAAACATGCAAAGTCTCATGAAACCTAGGCCCAGAAACAGGATATCATCACTTTCAACTCATTCTATTGCCAAAGTAAGCTGGAAGTCAAACCTAATATGAGAGAACTTCGTAAAACTACATGAACTGAAGAGGTAAAAGAAAATTGTGACCAATAATTCCACCTACCTCAGTTTATTTCTTATCTCATTTTTTTGAATATACAAGGGTTTAGTCAAAAAGTTGATGAAGATACAGTAGTAATATATATAAATGTTTTGTTTTTCATTTTATATTTATCATTAAACCTCAGCTATAATTAATTCTAAGATAAATTCATCTCTGTCATCTCCAATGATCCTAAAATTTTATGTACATACAGCAAGGAGAAGTTTTATTATAGGTTTTTATTTTCTTTAAGCATACTATAGACTTCCCAGATGTGTTTTTTGTCTTAACGTTATTAATCACTATGTTTCTACTATATCCTTTACTCACAGAATTTATTTTTTTGAATTAGTAATTGAACTAAACATTAACTAAGGACTGACAGAAAAGAATAATGTCTGTAAGTTCTAAAAGATATGAAATTGCCATGAAAATCTTGAGTCAAATATAGAAATTAAAAATACACATTTAGATCTTTTAACATATCTGATATAATACCCCCCTTGGTTCAGTTGTATTTCTTCAATATAGTATCAAATAAAAACAGATTTATATTTTTTTATTTTATTCTCCAGATACTTCATCAACTATAATGCTGAAGATGACAGATTTTTCAACATTGATGCCAACACTGGAACCATTAAGACTACAAAGGTTCTTGACAGAGAAGAAACTCCTTGGTACAACATCACAGTTGCTGCTTCAGAAGATGGTAAACTACATTATTTTATGTGTCGTAGGAAAAGATGTCACTTGCACATGAGGACTTATACTGAGATTTCCTGGAGAGCAGGGCTCTCTTACCAATTTTTTATTTTTTATGTCAGGATGTAGCAAGAGTACACAGAACATATTCGATATAATTACTCATTGTCAAATGCAGTGAATAAATCTCATGTCCTTTTCCTTACTTTAATCCCATCATAGTGATTGAAGATTGGCATCACAGAACACTTAGTCCTCATTCCTGAGTCAAGGACATTTGGTTCTTCTTCTAATTGTGAGAACTGTGTTTTCCTTTGCTTACGCCTTACTTAAGCCATCGGGATACCTCACGTGGTAGGTTAGGAAAAAAAAGAAAAATAAGAGCATATCTAATTGCACTTCAGTTATTTTATAAACATAACACTCCTGCTTAATATTCAATTAACACTTATAGAACTTATAGTAAAAGAATAATTCTTGGACTGTCAACAGCCAGGTCTAAGTACTCTTCAAGAGAAGCATATGACATAAAGCTGAGGAAGGCTCTTGTTCCACCTCCATCAAGAATTTTGTATTGTGGTAAACACCTAAGCTCAGGAACAACAACAAAAAATATGTAAATAAAACAGAAATATTTCTGAGTTTGTAAAGGTAGATATGACCATGCTCAAATTAAATTAGAATATAACTTTAAGAAAATGCATCCACTGTCAGGACAATAAAGATTTTCTTTATGTATTGGGAAGTAAACCAAAGGTACCAATTAACCCCATGTAAGAACTATATATGGAAATTATGTCTACATTTAGAAAAGATTTCTATGTATTCATGAGAGAACTGTAAATATATCAGGGATTAAGAATACTTCACACTTGAAAACAGTGCTACATAAATTGAAATATTATGTTCTCTTTTATTTCCAGAAGGTATAGAATATTAAAAAATTTTAACAGATTCATTGAGAATTGGTTCACATAGCATATGGTTTGCCCTTTTAAAGTGTGTAATTCAGTAGCTTCCAGTATACACAGAGTTGTGCATCCATCACCACAATCAGTTTTAGAAACACTTTTATTACTTCAAAAAAATTCTTCATCTCTTACTCCTCAAACCCAAGTAACCCTCTCCACAAGCAAGCAAGGCCTTACTCTACTTTTTCTCTGTAGATTTGGATATTATTTATATTTTATGTAAAAGGATCATACTATATGTGTCTTTTTATGACTGATTTATTTTGCTTACCATTATGTTTTAAAGGTACATCCATATTATAGTACGAGTCCTCAGTACTTCAGTCCTTTTTATTGCCAACAACTCTTCCATTTTATGGATATATCACATTTTATTTATCCATTCATCACTAGATAGACATTTGTATTGCTTTCACTCTTTGCCTAATATGAGCAATGTTGCCATGAGAATTAAGGTGAAAGTATTTGTATGAAAATGTTTTCATTACTCTTAGGTATATACCTAGGAGTCATATTGCTGGTAACTCATGTGGTAACTGTATTGATGGTAACTGTATTGTGGTAACTGTATTGTGGTAACTGTAACCAATTGATAAACTGCAAGACTGTTTTCCAAAGTGGCTGAACCATATTTCCAGGTTTCCAATGTCTTCATGTTCTCACCAACATTCATTCCTGTCTGTCTTTTTGATTATAGCCATTCAACTGGGCATGAGGTGATATCACAGTGTGATTCATGTGCTTTTATATTGCTCTTTGTTACGTAACAATCAGCAGCCTTCTCCAGTCTTTTCTATTCTACCTGTATTTCTTATGATTTTGGCATCTGAAAAATCATCTAATGTGGCCTCCATTCAAATTATTTTATTAACATAATATTCTCTTTGAAAATAAGCATTTGCTACTTAATTTTAAAAGAGTGTTATAAAGAATCCATAAGTGGGTTAATTTGTGATCATTCTGGTTTATTTTCATTTTCAAAATAGTCAGACTAGGCATGAATTTGTGTGTCCTTAGTTACCCAAGGACAAGTAAATGGCTGTTGTATAATGAAGACTCATTAAAATTCAGTTGAAAAGAGAAAGGAATGAATTGGTTAATATATATAAAAAAATCAATGGGGACATTGAGCAAATCCTTCAGAAAAGAGAATCAACTCTAAAGATATTTCAATAAGAAGCTATATTTTAGATTAGTTGTTATTCACTATCTCAGTCCAATTAATATTTGTATCAGGTAGAAACTAATTTATGAATACATATGAGTACATATATGCCATGAAAATTAAGCTGTCTGCAATCATTATCACAGGAAATACCTGTTTTTACTAAAGTAACATCCTGATTATATACTTACTGGGTAATTTTTTTTTTTTTTACCAAACGCTAATACTTCATATGGGGATTGAGTGAATCTATTACTATATCTACTAAGTACAGTAAATTGTAAGTTTTCAAAGTTTTAGTTGGTGATAAAAAAAAAAAAACCTTGGAAACCACTTCAATGAGAATTACTAAAATATAATTTAATCCTAATAATAAACAAGTGTATAGAAAGAATGAGCACTAGTTAAAATTTTATAGCCATGGTGGGATACTGTATTTGGAAGTGTGCACATGTGCCCACTGGTTGCTTGGTCTAATTGCCTGTTAATATCATTGGGAGCCCTTTCATGTACAGTTGTTTGTAAACTTAACCTCAACATCAGCCTCGTTGTCAAAGTATTTTCTGATACATTCTTCATTGGAAATGTATTTGATACTTTATCAAATCAGATTTTAAAAAATCTTCTTCATGTAACAGTTTCTGAAGAGCCAGTCGTTCTGTGAAATGACATTTAGTAATTAATGTTTGAAAGAACTCTTTTAGCCTACGTAGGCATTCGTGCAAATATGAGAAAGATGCCTCCTGTAGGCAGGTGAGGCAATGCATCAGGATTTAAGAGCTAATGATGGCAAAGTTACCTCTACAAAGAAAAAAAAAATAAAAAAAACAATGCTCGTTCCTCTTGGTGAATAGTCCTTCTTGTGTCAGAGGCCCAGTGTGAGAATATAGGATGTCATAGTTGAAAAGCATGTGAGCATGAAGATGCCACCTGGATGCACTGCAGCTGGTATTTATATGATGTTTGACTCTGACTTCTTCAGTCCTGTATTCCCAGATCAGAGTTATTATTTGGCCTTCCAGTCACATGGTAAAGGCAGGAGACATCTGTCTGGGCTATGATATCTTTTGCTACTGCTGCCAAACATAACTATTAGCTATCTTGCACTTATATGGTATACTTTTAAAGATATATCATCCTAACAAATCTCTGTGAAATATACATACATATTTTTCCCATTTTATAGATAAAAGAAACTGAGGCTCACAACAAGATATGAATCTAACTATTCCAGTTCTTAGATCTTTTCTCACTCCAATATGGCCCTTTAGGGAGGCTGATGTTCATGGAGCCAAAGCATTGGTCAGGTATTTTAGCTGACTGAAGCTTATTATTTATTTTTGAATGTCATATTGCGAAGGAAATTTATTTTTACTATTGTAAAGTTGATCCTCTGAATTAAATAAATTCAGTAAGTTGTCTATGATCAGGGAACTAGAAAATGTTATATTATCATCATATATCACCATTCTTGGGGAACAGTACTTTCTAAATAAATGAAGAGTCATTGTACATGCTGAACATTTCCACTATGGGTAGCAATGTCTTCCCTCCATGTAATCCATAACACAGCTATTTGGTAACTTGTATTACTTTTTTATTGCTGTATAGCAAATAACCATATGATTTCTGTAGCGTCAAAGTCTAGGTGGGTTCAACTAGGTTCTCTACCTAGGATCTCACAAAGCTAAAATCATGTGGCAGCAGAACTGGGCTCTTACATGGTAGCTCTGGGAGTATTACTAAATAATAAACTTTCTCTCAAACTTGCATGCTATGACTCAATTTTTCTTTTGTGCTTTCCTACTATAATACATGTCATTACCCCCATTGTTTTTTAGAACCTGCCAATATGGTCATCAGTGATTGCCTAATAGCCAAATCCAATAAGTACTTTTTACCTCTTAACTTCCCCTGATTTATTTGTGAGCATTTAACCATATTTATAATTAATTATATTTATAATCCTTTTTTCTTGGAATTTCTATTTTCTTAAATATCATTCTAGTATTTTAACATGATGTATTTTATCATCTCTATCCTAAAGTATGCTGTGATTGACTCATACAGAATATATGAATAAGCGATGTGGTAGGCCCTGTGGTATTTTAGACACTAAGAATATTGAGATATTATTTGCCTTTGAGGAATTGAAGAGTCTGATGCATAAGACAAGGTGAGAAGATAATTGCATTATGGAAAATTACTATGACAACAGAATTTTTAAGGCACTAAAGAAACACAAATCTATTGTAGTTTAATCTCTCTAAGAGGATCAGTGAAGGTTTCGTTGAGAGGATAATGCATGGATTCAGTCTTGAGGTGAAGGATGAGTAAAGATTGGCCTGCATATTCTGTTGTGGTTCCAAATGTGCCTATATTAGTATATCAATCAGGATTTTCTAGAGAAACAGAGCAATATGGTGTTTGTGAATGTGTATATGTATACGTGTGTGTGCAATGTGTCTCTATATATACATATACAGAGATACAGACAGAGAGTGAGGGGGAGAGGGATAGATTTGCTATTTAAAAAGTTGGCTTACATGATTATGGAAGCTGGTATGTCCAAAATGCATAGACTCAATATTTCACTTTGAGTCTGAAGGCTGGCAGGCTGCCATAGAACCAGGAAGAGCTGTTATTCCAGTTTTAAGGCTGTGAGGCAGGAGAATTCTCTTACTCGGGGGTAAGTAAATTGATTGGATGAGGCCCACCAACAATATAAAAGGCAGCTTGCTTTACTTAGTCTACCAATTTAAATGTGAATCTCATCCAAAAGCACTCTTATAGAAACACCCAGAATAATATGTGACCAAATATTCCTGCACCCCATGCAATTGCCCAGCCAAATTACATGTGAAATTAGCCATCAGTGTACCATACACTTTATCACTCACACAATTGTTCAAGTGATCATTTGCTCACAATATCTAGATCTCAATCCTGATTACGCATTATATTTTGAATTACATGAGTGCCATATCCACTGCCCATCTCCATCTACCGAGATTCAGTTTTCCTGGAGAAAAGCCTCAGTGTGTTCAATTCCGAACCAGTAGTTCTCAAAATGTCTTCCTTGGGAACTTAATAATGAAGATCCTGAGGCTTCACCCCAGGTCTACAGAATCAGAAACTCTGTGTTTGTGGCCCCGTAAACTGGATTTTATCATGCATTCCATGTGATCCTCATCCATTGCTAAATCTTAAAGACCATTGCCCTAGGTGATTCCAATGTGAAGTTAAGGTTAAAAACTGTTTCCAACCACAATTTGATTTGTGATCGCTCCATTTAGTACTAATCCCATTGCACACATATGCATATGGATACACATTTCCTGATTGCCTAAGAAATAAACTCCACAGACAACATGTATGGATTTCCTTCTTAAGACTTCACACTCTCTGTTCTCACCTTATTCCTCTGAAAAACATGTATCATGCCTTTAGTCACAGGCCCCAAAGGCAGATTTTTCAATATTTTCATAATTGTTTCATCTCTCAACCCTCTTTCTCTTTTGTTTTGCTTTACAACAGCTATTTACTTGTATGAACTATTTAAAATGTACATCTGTGAAATCTTTTTTCAATTTCTTAGACAAATTTTACAGTTCCTTTTCTTGTACAGCCTAACTTTATGCATGCTTTAAGGATAGCACTTATCACATTTATTGTAATATTTTTCACCTCTAAAAGATCACGACCATCAAAAGTTTTGGAATCAGATCTAACTTATCTTTATTTACTATGTATTCTCAAACACTTAGTGAGTTTCCAGGTACATAGAACTTGAATAATAAAATTTTGTTAAATACATGGAAATGTTTTACTTCTCATTTCTCTATCTACTTTATCTGCCTAATGACTTCACCATTCGCTACACGACAAAATGATCACTAAACTATATATTCCTTATTTAATGTACAATATCCTATTTTGTCTGTTGTATGCACTAAATGTCAGAACTTATTTCGTATTATCGATTTACCAAAGTAGAGCTCTATCATTCATTGCTTGCACAACACATGTACGTCCAAAGGAACCAAAGTCAGGGACATGCTATTTTAGTCAAAGTTACAATGTTTTTGAAAAGATCTGCTGTCAACAGATCTAAAAATGAAACAACAATTCCATACTATATATATTGATGGGAATGTTCACTTTGGCTCTCTGTTTTATATATACAGATAATATACATAAATCAAACCAATGATTGTATGTTATTTATTCATTGACCATTTTTATTTTTTTCCTCAACTCTCATGCAAACATATTTGAAAATTAGAATCCACAAATATCAAATTTAATCTTACTGTTAACTTCAGGTGATATTTAGACGAAATTTAGATTTTGTAAACATATTCCCTGTTCCCTTTTAATCTAAAGTTATTTTTTATTAGCAGCTGCATCTAATAACATAAAAACCCATCACTATAGAGTAGATGCTTTTAAGTCCCTGTAGCTTGTACACATTATTTTGTTATTGTCAACATGCTTATTTTGATATATGCAATTGCCTTCCACGAATGTATTATTATTAGCAATTTCCCTTAGCACACAAAGAGATTCTAATTGGCACTTTTTATTAGCACATAAAGGGAATAGCACAGAAAGAAATTGCTATTGCCTTAACCAATATAAAAATAATAAAATAAAATACTTTTCTGAATTTTTTTATGTATGTGTGTGTGAGTATACATGCATCAATGTACTAGTCATCTATTGCCATGTAACAGATTACTCCAAATTATAATGATTTAAAACTGTGGTCCCCAACCCCTGGGTTGCAGATTGGTGGTGATCTGTGGCCTGTTAGTGTCTGGCCCACAGAGCTCTGCCGTTCATCACCCCCGACCCCAACCATATGTAGAAAAATTGTCTTCCATGAAATTGTCTTCCTGATGCCAAAAGTGTTGGGGCCCAATGACATAAAATGCCAATAAACAATAGCATCTCATATTGTTTCTATGGGTCAATGAGAAGGGAACAACTTAAGTAGATTTTTCAGGTTCAGGAGCATTCATGGGGTTGTCATCAAGATTTTGGATGGAGCTACAATTAATTCAAGCTGTGACTGCGCCCATAAGAAACAAGTTTAACATCTCACTCACATAGCTGGCAAGTCGGTGCTGGCTTTGGGCAGAACTCAGTTCTACAACTCATGGACTTCTCCACAGGACTATCTAAGCATCCTGACTGCATGGCAGCTGGAGGACTCAGAATGAATTATCCAAGGCAGTAATGTCAATGTTTCCATTTTCTTTATCACCTGAGCTCAGAAATCATCCATTGTTACTTTTCCAATACTTTATTGTTAAATTGGCCAACCCTATTAAATGTAGGAGGCTATTGATAAGGATATGAATACCAGGATGCAAATATTGACCCTATTGTAGAGGTGGCTACAAGGACTCACTAGAATATTTTCAGTTACAAATAACAAAAAGCACACAAAGAAAATGAATTCAATTTGTTCTCAGACTTAAAAGAGATGTATTTGCTCATAAACCTGTAAAGTTCATAGATAAATTAAGATTTGAGTTTGTTTTTATTGTGTCTCTGTCTCCATTTCGCTGTGATTTTTCTCTTTCTGCATTCCTTTTCATGTCATCTTTTGCCTTAGTTTTTGTTATCTTATAGTAACAAGTACTATATTAATATGTAACATGGTAAAAAGACTAGTGACACTTTAAATTGGGATATGTGCATCCTCATTCACATCCTGGGGAGATAGATCATCATTTTGTACAGCCATTGCTAATGTTGCTGCTGCAGGTCATTTTTGAACTATCTTCCTTTCACTGTCTTTAAAAATAATATTTAATACATGAAATTTCTCCATAATTGAAATATTATAGTGGCAGAAGGTAAGAGTTATCTACATAGCCTCAGAACCATCAAGGCCCAGATTTTTATCATCACATATAGTCAACTCCGTTCAAACCTCTGAGGGCCTCCACAATGAGGAGCAGTTAGCAGTTTATTGAGGCAATTAGAATATCTACTACATTCTATTTTTTGATGTTTACAATACTATGTCGATATGTTTGATGACTTGCTAATTTTAATATCCCAAGCTTGGTATCATATTCTAGAAAAATTAGAACAAGTTTGCAAATAGCTCAAGCAATTTTATACAGTGTTGTTATATATTTATTACATAGGTTTTTCTCTACTTAAATTTCCAATACCTCTTCCAGTTTCCTTACATGTACTATATAAGATAATCTTGCTTCTCTAACAACTTATAAAATAAGAACAATCAGAAAACGAGTTTCATGTTTTCCTGTCATCATATCTTCCAATCTAACTAGAACTATGGGCACTAGTACCCATAAATCTGTCTTCCTTCTGGTTACCATGAGTAAACTCTCCATTCCAGGTCTGTGACCACCCCAGCATGTGTGTCCTGCACCCTGTCCTTTCTTGTTCACTCTGAGACATTGCTTTATTAATCATGTTTCCTCTTTGCTGCAACCTCATTTTTCCCTGTCTAATGCATAACTCCCTTGTCCTCAAAAACATGCTTTACTTCCTATCTGAAAACAAAATTAATTAAAGCAAAGAAAAGATGGAAAACCCTGGATCTAGCATTTCCCTCCAAGCACAACTCCATTATTCTATATTCTTTACTGAAAAACTCATTGAAAGATGGACTATATTCACAGTCGCACTTTCTCTTTTTCTATGCCCTTCAAACCTACTCTAAGAAGACTCAACTTCACTGCTTCACCATAATTATTCTTGTCTTCCATACTGCAAAATCCAAAGCATAATTCTCATTCCTCCATTTGCTCAACATTTGGCATAATTGACAACTCTCATAAACACCTTCTTTCTTTGGCTTAAGGACACATTTTCTTTATTCTCTTCATCTTCTCTTGGTTCTTCTTCCTCAGTGTGCTGCTTAGTTCCTCTTCATTTCTCTATTCATTGAATTATGGGCACCCAAATTTTAGACTTCAGACCTATCTTGAGTTATTGTCCTGTCAAATTTGACAAGTTATTAAAAGCACATCAGCAGCAACAATAGCAACAACTGATAAGCATAAAGTTGGGAGAAACTTTATTGCCGTTAAAGCATTTAACAGATATTGTAATAACCAGGACAACAGCATGATATTGATTGCTCTTAGGTTTTCAAAGTTACACATTCATGTTAACATTTCTGGGTTAATAAATAAATGAAATTTAGTATACAGATTTTAAATTATTAGTAGAGGAATGAAATAAAAATAAAATCTAACCAATCTAAAATTAGATGGGATAATATAAGAAAATTAAGATAAATTTGAAGCATACTATAAAGTAGTAATAATATATATTAATAACCACCATGGTATAAACTGAATGAACTCTTCTGTTTAAAACAATACCATACTGGAGTGGAATTTAAAACATCATCTTTATGTTATTTATAATAGGCATACATGTGATATAAAGATAAACTTTCAAAATAAAAGAATAGAATAAGAAATAGATGATTCTAACCAAAAGAAATCAGGCAGAACTTTATTAGTATCATACAACATACAGTTTAAAACAAACAACAACAAAAGAAAACTATTGTGGTGATAAGAAGATCATTTTATATTGACAGGAATTGAATTTTACCAGGGTGATGAAACCAATTGAAACTTTTAATTCAATGAATAAAGTATGTTCAAACTAACAAAAACACCATTATGGAAGAGACTATAAACAGACCTCTCTCAGAAATATTTTAGTAAGCAGACAAAAGAAAATCAGTAATTAAAAAGATGTTTCAAACAACAAAATAAAAATCTTTGGTATTTGACTATATAAAGGGTGCAATAAACTTAGAGCATACATATAATTTTCAAGCATACAAATAAATATATTAGATAAACCATATCTATATCTAATCTATATAGAATTTTTGAAAAAAAACATTTCATTAATACAAGTCATATTCTTTGAAAACGGCACACATTGTGACAATGTAGAATTTGTTTGCAGTTCAGTAATGGAGATGGACAGATGCTTCAATAAGCAGAGTATGACAGAACAGTGAACACTGGCTATGCCAGTGAAGTAAACTTAATTATCAACTTTACAACAATGCAAAAGAAGTAATATCAATATTTAGAAGAATTAAATTAAACTTCAAAAGAAATGCAAGATAACATCTCTATGGCATTGTAATAGGCAATGTTTTAATATTTTATTTTATTTTAAATTGTTTTTTATTTCAGCAAATGTTTAGGTTACATATATTGCCTTTGCCCCACTGAGTCAGAGCTTCAAGCATGCCCATTTCCCCAAAAGTGTGCACCATAACCATTAAGTGTGTATATACCCATCCTCTCCACCCCCATCTTTCTGACATCCAATGGATGTTACTACTATATGTGCACATAAGTGTTGATCAGTTGATACCAATTTCATGTTGAGTACATGTGGTGCTTGTTTTTCCATTCTTGTGGTACTTCTCTTAGTAGAATGGGTTCCAGCTCTATCCAGGAGAATACAGGAGGTGTTAGATCACCATTGTTTTTTGGGACTGAGTAGAACTCCATGGTATACATATACCACATTTTATTAATCCACTCATGTATTGATGGACACTTGGGTTGTTTCCACATCTTTGCAATTGTAAATTGTGCTGCTATAAACATTCCAGTGAAGATGTCTTTTTTATAAAATGTCTTCTGTTCTTTTGAGTAGATGCCCAGTAATGGGATTGCTGGATCAAATCGTAGTTCTACTTGTAGCTCTTTGAGGTATCTCCATATTACTTTCCACAGAGGTTGTACTAGTTTGCAGTCCCACAAGCAGTGTACGAGTGTTCCTATCTCTCCACATCCATGCCAACATTTATTGTTTTGGGGAATGTTCTAAAACATACAAATTATGTAACCCATGAAGGAAAACATGATATATAAAACTAGGAAAATTATGCTTAATAGATAATTACAGAATAATTTGAAATAATGAATATGTGTATACATATATGGAGTTTGAGTGTATATAGACATTCATGCATTTCTGTTAATAAATGGGCACATTTATATATTTGGGCCAATTATTTTCCAGTTGTCATTCCAATATATATCATTTTTGATGCCATATTTTAAGTATATAGTCAGCAAGAGCTCTTTGTTTTCTTTATAGTTTACCAAATGCAATCTTATGTGCATTTTGTCTCTCTCTGTATATATGGGTGTATATATATATATATGGACATAAATATATATATATATATATTTATGTCCATGACTACAGAATTGTGTGTGGCCCATGATAATTCCTATTGTATGTATAAATATATTAATATTACATGCACTGTCTGAATTTTTTTTCACAGTGCTGTGTTTTTTGAGATTCATTCATGTTCAGAAGTATAGCTGAAGTTTTTTTGTTTTCACTATGCTGTGACAATAAATCTACTTTTATTGGTGCATACAACTGTCAATGGCTTTTGGATTGTTTTTATTTATATAGATTTAGAGATTATGAATGTTGCCAATATAATATATTTTATATATGTTTCCTGTGCAAATGCAAAAACTTCTCTAGGTCTATACCTTGGGTGGATGTACTTAGAGCATGTGATATATTCATGGAAGTATTCTAGAGTGTTTTTCCCAAAAAGAAAATGTTAACATGTGTTTTTAATAAATACATAACTATAATCAATAACTGACCTGACCATTAGTGTGTGTATTAAATATGTGAATTAAAGCTCTCTTAACTAATGCATTTCATTCCATACAGAAAAAATTCCACTCTAAACTATATGTTTTATTCAGTTCTAAAATTATGTGAAAGGCTTCAAAGAGGCTCAGCTTTTATGTGACTTAAAATTGTAAGAGATAAAAGGTTACAGGATAGATGTTCTAATATTTTGTATACGAATCAGAACACATTTTAGAAATGTTTAAGTAAATGTAGACTTAATGGCTTTTCTTTATTGTTTTAATTATATACACTTTTTCATTTTTACTTCTATGTTCATCAAGGGTGTTGGTTTATATGTAACTAATTATCATTGTATTGTCATTAAAATATTTACATTATCTTAGGACACCGATGCATAATATTTAAGAATACTGAATGTGGAGTAAGACCATCTCTATTTAAGTACTTTTTCTGTTCCTTACAAGCAACTGGAACTTGGGCAAGTTGTTTAATAAAAGTATTACAGATTTTCTCATCCATAACAAATGATTACAGTGATGATTAAATGAAGTATCTTAACTTGGGACATAGTAACAAAATTAATGTAAACTGTTATTATCGTCATAAACATGGTTGAAATATATTTAAATTAATATAAATCATTACTTGATTATATCTTTGGGAGGCTTTTAGACAAAATTTCTTTTGTATAATATGTGGTATTTTCTACTTAGATGATCATGATGAGTATGAAGAAAGATAAATTTGTTTCTTAGATTATCATCGATATGACTTTTATTTCTTTTTCTAATTATGCTGACTACAATCGTCACAGCATTGTTTAAGAAAAGTGCTGAGACCTTATATATACCAACCTTTCTTTTTTTTAGTTACTTCATTTAAAGCACTCATTCTTCACTAATAAGAATGATGATCATGGTAGATTTTTGGTGCATATATTTATTAGGTTCTATTCTTAGTTTGCTGTGTGCTCTTTTTCCTTCTTAAATTAAAAAAAAAAGATATGTTTTTTTAAGTTTTTTTCTGCATTTATTGAAATAAATATATGAGTGTTATGAATTATATTCATTGAGTTTTAAATGTTAGTCAGCCTTTCTTTCCTGAGATAGCCCCCATTTGGTTATGATGGATGTATTATCAAAGCTCAAGGGAGTCCTGGGGCTCTGTTCAGGGATGTCTCTTTTCTCAGGAAGCATTGTTTTGTATTATCTACTTCCAAGGGTCTGAGAGAAATAGCTGTCATATATTTTGTTCAGTTTTATAATCGTTTATAATGGCAGACATCGTTTGATATCGGTTGGTCTTTCCTGACTCAAATAGGAAGTTGTTTTTTTTTTTTTTTCTTGAGGTCTATTTGGCTACAATACAAAGGTATTTGAGGAATAATCTATTAGATATCAAACACCTTAGTTACTGTTATAACAAATTTTTTGAATACAATATTTGTTTTCTAAATTAATATTTAACTAAGATATGAGGAAGAAAAGGAAAGAGAAAAAAAGAGGCATGTCGTTGAAAGGGCATATTAGTGGTACAAGCATATACCAGGCAATGTGATAGATTTATCTAAAAATTAATTCTTAAATAGAGTAAATACTTATATTAGAAAAAAGTTTATATTACTTATTATTTTTCTCAGTTTTTCTGCTTAATAATTAAATATCACTTTCATATACAAGATTTTAAAATTATAAGTAAAAATGCCCAAACTGTCTTCATTTCAAAACAAACAAATGCATTGAGTGGAAAATTTAAGTTTTCATTTGATCACTTAATTGCAAAACTCATTTTTATATATCTATTTAAGGAAATGGTGTAAACATATTTGTTAATAAACTAAACATTAGTCTAGCATATTAAAATGCTCTAGTATCAGCCTACAGTAACTATTCAAAAGAGTGAAGATTATTTTTGTTGTATATTTCCCTATAATGAAATCTTTTCAAAGACAAGGAAGCACAAAAAAATATAATTTATAAATCCAGATTTATTCTCATTGACATTTATGAAACTTAGAAAGGTATAAATGTGACTATTTAAATTCTTATTCATAGACATTTGTTATTATAATAGTAGATAAGGCTTTTTATTTTGGGGTGAATTTTCATAAAGAAAAAAGAATAAAACCACATTTTGAGGTAAATAATCAACATTCTATAGATTAGAAAATTTACACTAATCTATTTACTGACAGACATTTTTAATACTGATTTAGAATATGCATAATTAGATTAGAAATTAACCAAATTTCCTAGTAAACATGATTTAGATTGTTCTGGGGACCTACATTTCAATAATAATGGCTTCAGAATAAAAGTAAATTAAACAATTAAATTGTAATTTTTAAGAAAACATATTGAAAAAAATAGCATTTCATTTGTTTTCTCCATTCAATATAAAAAGTGGGAAATCTGGAAGAGTAGCATATTTAATTGTTTTTATCACAGTGTCATGCACATAGCAATCTTTTCAAAAATACTCACTAGATAAAACTGATCATTCTCAACTAACAAAAGATCCTTTAAATGGTGTAATACCAAGCTTGTACTTGCACTGGAACACTTTCCCTGTATCCCTTTATCTCCATACAGGGCACTGCTGATATGAATTCCTAATACATTGCTATTGCATGAAGCATGGGTGATTTTTATATAATATAGTTTGTGAGGAATCAGAGGTACATGTTTTGATTTTGTTTCTTTTTTAACATTCAAAAATGATTAAAATGTGCATTCTACTCTTTTCCAAGCTCATTGTAATAAAGTTTACATAGTCACCGTAATTGTTTCTCAAAAACACAAATTAGCAAATCAAATAACTCTATTCCAGGCTTATATCTGAAATAAGACATAGAAACAAATAACTTTCAAAAGTCTTTGTTCCTGAAGAGTGTTGGAAATGGGATTCATATTTAAGTTAGATTTCAATATATTTTATTTAGTCTGCCACTAAAAGAAATTATATAAATTAATTTCTAGACATTAGGGATGAAAATAAAAACAACAATAATAGAAATATTTCATTCAGAACTTAAGGAATTACTCAATTTTAGCCTTAGCAAAATGTTTATAACACACATGAATATGTTTACATATTATTGTTAAGATGATTGATATTCAAAGTGTAAAATAGTAAACCAAGGACTGTGGGAAATAATATATAGAGATCTACAGGAGCTTGCTAGTTCACAAATATAGAATTATCTGATATCATGATTGAGTAAAACATACCAGAATTCATGCTGGTAAGCTATTAGGGGCTACAAAGCTACAAGTGGTTTTCAACAATAATTATTTGCAATTAAAGCTACATTTTTATCCATTATCCTACTTTTTAGTAAACAGAAAGCAGTATTTAATTTGCACCAGTAATCATAATATACTTACTCTAACATTCTGCTTTTCATAACTCTTTACAATACCTCCTATAGTTGCCCCGACAGTGCATGCCCTGTGTGTGATGAGTCACAGGCTCCAGAAAGTTGGATTAATTAGATTAACTAGTTTCCCACAGGACACGGAATAGTAATAGGTCCACAGACAAAACCGTTATTTGTCTGATTCCAAATGCTGTGTCTTCAGTCATTAAGTTATAGAATAGTGTTTGTGCATTGAAGATATAACATAATACTGGGCCAAAATGGAAATATTCTGTTTCCGCCCAGAGGATTTAGTTTCCCGTGCCCAAGCGTGGAATGAGTGCAAGGACATTCCAGTTCCAGAGGACAGCCTGAGCCCGGCATTTCCTTCTTCCCTCTCTCCCTCCCTTGTTTTCTCCCTCCATCCATCCTTCTCTCCCTTCCTTTCTTCTTTATTTTATTTCTGAACAAAATAAGCATTCCAGGAACTAAATTGTTTAAGATTTTTTTTAACACATCAGCAAAATCAGTTTACTATTATTTTGTTTAGGCCAAAATGGATAGTTTTTTCCTTCTACTGTTGTGCTGTGATAAATTTCTGTACATTTTATGTGCTTTTGTACTACTCTTATTCCTTAATGTATTATTGTGTTGTTATAATTTTATTTTTGAATTACTTTCAGAGGATGACAGACACATTAGCAATGAACATGGCAGGGGGAGAGAGACAGAAAAAAAAATAAAGTTTTCATCATGTATTCTTAATCTCTAGCTTTGACATGTAAAGTGAACCAAACATTTGCTTTCACCTCATATCTCAGAATTAATTCATTTACTGAAAAATGGGAAGATTGAGTTTAAGGCATATTTTAAAATACAGAATAAATTTTGATATCTATCAGAGTTGTATGTGAATTCTGTCCTAAATTCTGATTTAAATTGTTCTTTATTTTTTCCCCAATATTCTGCTATAAGAAGAAAATGATCCTTTGTGTAAATAAATTTACTTTCTATTATAATCTTTGATTTTATTTACATTTAAAATGAACTTTTTAAAGATTAAATTCTTTATCAACTGCTGTGCTTTTCTTAGATTAATAATGAAACTAATTGTTCATTTCTTAGACTCTGACAGCATACAATGAATTCTGACAACTTTCTCCCACTCCAGTTCCTGAATAACATGTAATTTCCTTGATATGACAGAATATCACTTTGGCATTCATGTCATGCCTTGGTGTTCATTTTTCATTTTTCTGTAAGTTAATGAGTTCTAGCAAAGAGTGTCATAGACACATAGTACCAGAGACATAAAGTTGTCTTTTGCCAGAAGTCCTGCTACAGCATATGGAACTAGTGACAAGTTACAGTATTAAGGAGATTTGTTTTAAACCAAGCTTGTAAAGTGTGCATGGAAATACTAAATACATCCCTGTGTGTTTTGCAGATAATCCTAGTTTGCTGAGCCATGTCACAGTGGGTATTAGAGTTCTGGATGTCAATGACAATCCACCTGAACTTGCCAGGGAATATGATATTGTTGTCTGTGAAAATTCTAAGCCTGGCCAGGTAAGTTAATTGTTTCCTTCCTATCATTTGAATGGAAGAAAAACAAGTAGCTTTATTTATATTATTCTTAGGTATAATTCCCCAAATACCCCAGTGTAATTTTTGTGCTCAACGAAAATGATTTTATAGTACCAAATGAATTTTTTGAGAATCATAGAAAATAAACTTTCTCTGGATCCCAAATGTAACTTAGAAAAATGAGCTCATTCATGAATAATGTGTCCATCCTGCCAGTAAAGTTATACTGAATGCTTTATGTACAGCCCTGCATTAAGTGAAGAAGCAATAGTGAATGTTCCTGTCCTAATGAAACTTATTGACTAGATTGAGGAGGAGGGACTTCTTGGCCTGCTTTGGAGGATCTGAGGGAGTGACAGATGAATAGTAATTGAGTGATGCTGGTGCTAAAAAGCAAGACCCTGTCTCTACACACACACAAAAAAAAAGGTAGAAAAATTAGCTGGGCTTAGTGACACGTGCCTGTAGTCCCACCTACTCAGGGAACTGAGGCAGGATAATTGCTTGAGCCCAGGAGTTTGAGGTTGCAATGAGCTATGATGATGCCACTGAACTCTATCCTGGCCAAAAGAATGATACTATATCTCAAAACAAAAACAAACAAACAAAAATCAACAGAAAATCTCCACCCCAAAAAAATCAACAGTAAAAAAAGAAAAAAAAATCCAATTTGAAAATAGGCAAAAGACATAAGCAGAATTTACTGAAAAGAACATAAAATAGCAATCATATGAAAAGATATTCAAAATTATTAGTGATTAGGTAAATAGAAATTAAAGCTACAGTAAGAAATCACTACATGCCTATCATAAGAGATAAACTTCACTAAATGCTGGTAAGATGCTGAGAAATTAGATTATTTCTATATTGCTGGTGAAAATGCAAAATGGTGCTGCTATTCTAGACTATATTTTGTCAATTTCACAATAAACTGACCATGCAATTACCATATCATCCAGCAACTGCACTGGAATATTTCAACCAGAGATAGGAAGTCTTGTGTTCACACAACAAACTGTACAAAACTATCTGTAGCAATTTTATTCATAATAGACCTAGACTGGAACCAACTCAGAAGTCCCACAATGAATGAATAGTTAAGCAAACTGTAGTAGATTCATAAAGTGGAATATCCTTCAGTAATATAGAGAAACAAACAACCAATGCATGTGACAACTTGGATAAATCTCTGAAGAATTTTTCTGAGTGAATAAAAGAGCCAATCCCTAGAGTTTGCATAAAATATGATTCCATTGAAATAGTATTTTTACCATAGTAAAATTATAGAGATGGAGAGCAGATTAGTAGGTGCCAGAGTTTAAAAAGGTGAGTGGTAAAGGTGTCAGGGAAGTGAGTGTGGCCATAAAATGGCAATATGAGGTGGCTTTACCATGATGGAAATGTTTTGTATCTTGTTCTTACCAATGTCAATATCCTGGTTTCAAGGGTGTTTTGCAAGATACGACCTGTTGGGGGAACTAGGTAAAGGGTACATGAGACTGCTCTGAATTATTTCTCACAACTGCCTATGAATCTCCAATTACCTAAAATAGACATTTTAATTAAAAATGAAAACAAAAAAATACATAATACCTCCAAAAGGACAATACTAAAAGCGAATTTTTTTATCAGGAAAGATACATATAGAAAACAATGAAAAGATAAGTCCAAAGAGCTGTAAGACAATAACCGGCAGCAATAAATTCATTTTCTACCAAAAATATTAATCAAAAGTAAAGTTAAGGAAAATTCATATTTAGGAAAATAAAAATGTGAGAATCTATAAGCAAAAGAAAGACGCACTATTAAAGCTTTACTTGAATGAAAAGGGAAATAACTGTGTTGGCAAGAAACATTAAAGAGTAAAGCAATCAGTAAATAAATATTTTGGTAAAAGTCAATGATTAAAGAATGAATAAGCAACAAAAGAAATGTTTTCTGGGAGTTAAAAATATGCAGTGTGCATAGTCTAAGAAATCATAAGAAAGGATGGAGGTAAGTGAAGTTAAAACATTCTGAAGTCCTTAAATATTAAGGAAATTGATGGCATTTATTAATATTAATTTAACTAATTAAATATACATTAATAATAAATATTAAATATTGATGTTAGTTAATATTAATTTATAGTATATTTTATGAGTCAAGAATGCATGTTGTAATCTCTAGGTTAGTTGATAAAAATAGTAAAAGACCATGTAAAAGTAGTAAAAGATCATGTAACTAACATGAAACTACAATAGTAAAAGATCATGTACTAACAAGCTTTTAATAGAAATTAGAATTTGAAAAAAAAAATCATGCCAAAGAAGGCAATGTTTAAAGTTCTATTTACTGATCTTAATAATAAAATGTTTATTAACATTAAAGTAATTCACTAACTTACAAAACATGTGTGCGATTTTCTATATTTTATAATACAAAGATAAAGAGAAAGAAATGTTTCTATATAAGGACCTATCTTTAAGGATTCTAGAATAGAATATTACAAAATTAAAATATGATACTAGTAAAACATCCAGTTTATAACTAATAGTTCCAACATAATCCTGAAATTTGTGTGAAGTTAGTAAAACTCAGAGTTAGAATGAAGACTTTTCATGTTTTCTGTTGAGATACAGTTTTGTCTCAACAAAAATAAGCAAAGTAAGGTAAACATATTTTGGTACTTACAATTTTCATAAATAGCATTAGTAGTACTTAAAAAATAAGACAAAAGTAATATAAAACAAATGGAAAATATAAAGAGCAAATACACAGTATATAAATTTAAAGTGTTCATTAGAATTTAAGTTAAAATAAAACCACCCAAATACTCAAATTAAAAGATGCCTATTATCAGACTAGATTTAAAAAGTCAATTAAAAAAAGTTGCTTATAAGAGATACATCATCAATATAAAAAGAAAACAATTTGAAATAAAAAATCCAGAAAAGTATTCAAACAATTACTAATGGAAGTTATATACATATCTCTAAAGGATAATATGCACATACATATAAACTTTATCAAGGGAAACATTAATATTAATAGATGTAAAGAGACAAATTTCATTATGATAAAAATAGCCTGTATACCAAGTAGAAATAGCTATTTTAAATTTAGATATATTTATCAACATTACCTCTAAATTAACAAAGCAAAAACTGATAGATATATAAAGGGAAATAGACAAATGTTATTGAATTGGGAACTTTTGCACACTTTTCCCAGTAACGGATAGAATATTCACATAAAATTTCAGAAAGAATATTGAAAATGGAATATAACAACTATCAGACTGTACTGATTGACAATTATACTAACTTCAGATTATGCACTACAAAATTTGCACAAAATATTGACCAAAAATTTTCTATCTGCTGGGTCAAATAGCAAGTTCTATTAATAGAACGTTGCAAAGGATAGACCTTCCTTTTTTCTTTATTACAAAAAATATAGCTATATTACAAAAAATATAGCTATATAGCAATTCAAAACTATTGCTAGAAAAAGTTCTGTTGGAAATGGAGAAATGCATTTCTAAATAACCTAATAGTCCATGAAGAAATACAAAGTTAAATGAAAAAAATATAGTTACATGGAAAGACAATGAAAATGTACCATATCAAAGCTTCTAAGAAACAGTTAAACAATGACTAGTTGAAAATTTAAAATTTTAAATGCATAGAATGGTGAAGATTATTAATTTTTTATAAATTAAAAGTTTAAGCATTCATTTATAAGAAGTTAGAACAATAGCAGTAAATTTAAATGAAATAGAAGGAAAAAATTACACATTTATAAACAGAGATCGATGAAATGAAATGAATCAAAACAAATAGTAAGAAGTCAATCATTAGTAATTTGAAAAGATAGGGAAGTCCCTGTTAAAACTGATATAAAGAAGAGACAGGCAAGAGGACAAATAAACAATATTAGGAAAAATAAAGGGGAAATAACTATAGCCCTTACCGATTCCAAAATTCAATTATTAGGACCTAAATGATGTACACGCATAGGCACAAAGAGTTGTAGAGAACATTAGAAACCAAGAAGAGGGGAGGATGGGAGCGGATGAGGAGTTTCAAGTATATTGAACACTATTCCGGTGATAGGTACACTAATAGCCTTCTCTTAAATATTATACTAGATATCCATGTAACAAAAACACTGTAACCCCTTAAAAAAAAGCAGTTGATACTTTTTTCTGCATATGTCAACATCTGCTCCCAAATTTAAATGGCTAGTCTCAGTGTTCTGTCTGGCCTGTGACTTGATGGTTTTTGTTAACCTTTCATATTGTCTATTTCTTCCTCATGAGATAAATTCATTTTATTCTCCCTAGGACTTGCTCCCCATTAAATGTGGCATTACTAACCTGGGCCCTCTGTTTTACCCTCTGCACTGACTGCAAAGGCTCTGTAGCATTTCTACAAAATGATTTTATGTGACATTAACAAGTGCTTTGTTCATCTCTATAAAACAAATTGTCAGAATTTCAGGGACCTTCTAACACTGAGATTCTATGAATACATACCTGATAAGTTTCAGATTCCTTTATGATTTGCTTTATTTTCTGCATGAAAACTATTATACCCTTTGGAGATGACTGTATCTGTGACAACATGTTTTTTGTTTTTCTTGGATGGGTTTCATTAACCATTTATTTACATAGTGGTCTTCCTTTTCTATATTTTTGTTTTTGATTTTTGGAAAGTAATTGCTACAACTTAGCAACCTTAAATTACAAGATATTTTGTTTAAGTTTTGTAAGTTGATTAAGTTATGTGATTACTTCATTTTGTTCCTTAAAACTATATTTAGCCATCATTCTTGTCTTTAATTATAAGACAATTGAACTCTTTATGTGGTTGTTAAGCATATGTTTCCAAATCTCTCACCAAAATGAATTTAAACCTTGAGGGGAGAAAAATCATTTTTGAGTATTGCTTGTGTCAGGAATATTTAAACAAATCATTACCATTACAGGTGGTCTACTTGTGTGATTAACCCATTACAGAGTAAAATGGCCTGGCTCTTTTTATTGCTTATTTAACTTTTCAGTCTTTGGCTCTTTTAACTTTACATTGAAACCATTTCTGGAGAAACCTCATGTGTTTTGATGCAGAATTTTAATAGGAAACTCTATTTAAAAAATAATTTGTGAAATAAGTTTTCTGAAGTGTATTTGTTATTGCCCAGCTATATGACAGTTCCTCTTTCAATGGCAATTGCTTTTAGAATTACAGAGATTTCTATTATGGATGCTGCGCACCTAAGTATATCAGTATGTTGCTATGGCAAAGAGATTGGTCTCATATGAAAGTTCAAACCACTTTTAACAGCCGGAGTTCAGGTGAATTCAGATATCAATGTGAACTACAACAATACAGCTATCTGAGTTAATATATTTTCCTGTTTTGAAAAAAATAATCTTTTAGGCACCCTGTCTGAAAAAATATTAACAAGAAAGTCACACATGCATGAAATTTCAAGTCAGTTCCCAAAGCAGAGTGAATTCAAAAGAATTTAGATGTTCCTAACATAGAAACCTTAAAAAATAAAGAGAATGCACTGTATTTTATTCATATTGAATTTATTCTGGGTTCATTTTATTTTTCATTAAAAGTAAACTTAGAAAGCATAACTCAAAAAAAGAAATCATTTTGTTACATACCACTAGCCTTTGTCTCATCACATGCAATTATTAACTATATAACTTTGAGTGAAAAAAGTTAGCTAGGTCAATAGAGATTTTTTTACTGTGTCAAACATCAAGCTCATTTAACTAAAAAAAGTTGATATTATTATCAAATAAAGATGCACAAGTTATATTAAGGAATGTATTATGAAACAGACTCATTGACTGAATAAGTTACTATATCTTTCTTAGAACTTCCTTTTCAATTAAAATGCTTAAGGCAAGTTCATTTACCAAATCTAATGTTATTTTATTTTAATATATTTGTGACACTGAATATTTTTTCCTGATAAATTACTTGAGCAGTAATAGACTATAGAAGGCCGGGCCCGGTGGCTCAAGCCTGTAATCCTAGCTCTCTGGGAGGCCGAGGTGGGTGGATCGCTTGAGCTTAGGAGTTCGAGACCAGCCTGAGCAAGAGTGAGACCCCATCTCTACTATAAATAGAAAGAAATTAATTGGCCAACTAATATATATAGAAAAAATTAGCCGGGCATGGTGGCACATGCCTGTAGTCCCAGCTACTTGGGAGGCTGAGGCAGCAGGATTGCTTGAGCCCAGGAGTTTGAGGTTGCTGTGAGCTAGGCTGACGCCATGGCACTCACTCTAGCCTGGGCAATAAAGTAAGACTCTGTCTCAAAAAAAAAAAAAAAAAGATAGACTATAGAAAATAAAATTTTAAAAGTACCTACATTTATTTGTGGATATCATCAAAAATTTTTCCTGGTAATATTTATAAATGCTATAAATTTGATTTCTCTCCCTTTGCATTTGAAGGATAATCTAATTTTTGGCATTATTTCTGTCATATCTATTAAAATAAATAAGCATTTTTGCACTAATTATATCATGGGTATATGATAGAGAACATTTCAGTTCATTTGGAAAGAGTGAAAATCAAAAAGAAACTGTTAGGGATTTTACACTGTCAACCAATTACACAGACAGAAAGCATAGGCAACACAGTGTATATAAATCACAACTCTGACAAAAGAGTAGAAAATATTGATAATGGAAACCTGGCAATTATCTAGATATTTACCAGTTTACATCTTCTAAAAACCAAAAACATGTTAACCTCTTACGTATGTTTGTAATGAAAGTCTTAGGTGACAATGGATGTAAATCCTATTTCCTGATGAAAGCAACAGGGAGATTTGTAACACAGAAAATTTGAATAAGCCATCTCAGATGAAGAGAGTATTCCAGAATTCTGGACAAAAGCAGACCAATATTCCAGGTTTTAGAAACATTTTTCATAAAAAACTATGAAGGAAAATTTAAGCATAGATGCATGATTAAAATTCTATAATATAGTTCAAGATGAATGGGACACTGTTAAACAAAATGTGATAATCAAACCATCATTTTCTATGTAGATGAGACTGAGAGTTTCTCTCTAAGAAAAACAAATTTGACAAAAATGAGCTGCCTGTTAAATTCATATTTGAAATTACCTATATAAAAATAGAAATGACACTTTAGTAAAGATTATAGAAACACAGAAAACAACAGAATATGAATGTCAGAGTTTTAAAAAAGTATAATAAGTCTCACATTTGTAAAAATATTAAGAAAACATTAATTTATAAACTAACTTTGAAATGATAGGAAGGAAAATAACAATCCCACAGAGGTGATAACAAGAAATATTAAATATCTCCGTTGATTTAAGTGAGTTGTTCTCCACCAATGCCTCCAAATTATATTCTGGGATAAAAAATAAGAAGTAAAGTTTCAGATGTGTTAGTATGTTATGAGATATCATGAAGAAAACTGGAGAATCACAGTGAATGAAGAGCAAGGTAGGTGGTAACTTAGGTTATGTGTGAGCATGTGGCTGGGGAGTGGATTATGTAGTGCCTGCTTAAAAACTCATATCCGTTTAACCTTGAAGACAAACTTGAAAATTCGACATTGTTGTTATCTCAGTTTGATATTAACTGATGTATAGAGAATGTGGGTATGTTACTCAGATGATGCAGCACTCTGAACTCTATTTGAAACTTTTCCGTGCACTTGAAAATAAATTGTCACGTTGCTTCTGATTATCCATCAATGCATTCTTCTACTTAGAGTCAAAAGCCAAAACAAAGGAGAAATGATCTATCTAGAGACTAGTTGTACTTTAAATGAAAGAAGTAAACAATCATTAAGCAAATATGAAATTGTCAGCTCATAAATAAATATGGAAGTAAATAGAGAAGAATAGAGATTTATTTGGATATGAGGGGTGAGGAGCACATAAGACCTCTTGCTGAGCGAGTACGTTTTAAGCAGTGATGGGAAGGTTGGAAGGAGTGAGCTGGGTGAATATATGGAGGAAGTCGATCACTTCTACATCCTGAAGCACATTCTTCACTTGTACCCAAAGAGAAAGAATACTTGCTTTTCTGGTTTTGCTCCCATTCACCACATTTTCTTGGAGCTTTTATATTCTTCCTCATCTTCCTGAGAAAATAATGGGCTCAGGACATGGAAGAAATTCAGCTTTTAACTGTGATACCCGTTGGTGAGTTACTTCCCTTGTAAAATATTAAAATTGGCTGAAATCAGGTAAAATGTTCTAAGACATTGTATCAACTTTGAAAATGGACACATTGTATGTCACAATCAATAAATAGTATTTTTACAGCTCATCTTTCCCTCTTTGTTTTTTAAAAAATATTTGCTTGTTTGTTTCCTCTTATTTTTAAGGAGTATTGTGGCCATAGCTATTGAAATTTGTGTTCTGCTCTTGGGCCACCTGAAATATATTATTTATAAATTCTAACTTACTCTGCTCCTTAACGTGTATCAAATTCAGATTTTAGAATTGCTTTCTCTTGACCATTAAAGATGGGACACTATCAGTAAATGACTTAGGGGTCTGATTTTGCCCCTGACACTATTTTAGAGATTCATGGCACATCGCAATCCTTCCAAGACCCAGGTTCATCATCTGTACAATGCATGAGCTGGATCATGGTCTCAAAGGCCTCTTGCAAGAGTAAAAAATGTAAGACTCCACTGTTCTTGCATTTACTGACTGAGAATAACATATATTGCAAGACTTTTCTGCATCAACACTGGGATATTTATATTTGTACAAACAATATTTTATGTCTTTTCTAACAAGTGCCCACACAAAATCTTACAACTAAATGACTCCACAATGCTATGAGTAATAAAGAAAAATTTAATGTTTTCCCATATTAGAAAATAAAGTGTGAAAGCTTATACTTGGTGCCTTGTTCTTCCTGAGATCTAATGCAAGGGAGAGCAAGTTAATTGGGACTTGTATGAGTTGGATCTGGAAAGACTCAAGTTGGATAAAGGAATATTTTTAAAATTATTCTGTTTTAACAATCAAAAATAATACAGTATGATTAAAGTCAAGGGAATAAGCAAGATTAAATTTACTGTTAAGTATTTGTCTTTTCTTTAGGTTATTCACACCATCAGTGCCACTGATAAAGATGATTTTGCCAATGGACCAAGGTTTAACTTCTTTCTCGATGAACACCTGCCAATGAACCCAAACTTCACTCTTAAGGACAATGAAGGTGAACATAAATACATATATTTTTTGATCTATGTAGTTTCTGCTTTGACTGATATGGAATAAGCTTGATCAGTTTTGCAGGATTCTTATATACTCATGAACAGCTTGCAAATCAGCATTCAAAGTCAGTTTGATGTTAATGTGTTGTGATTTGTGAATAGCTTATATTTAAAATTGAGCCATATGTACAAATAACTTTCATTGAATTTATTTAGAAGCATCCCTTTAAACAAGAAATGTACATGTAATGGGCTCTTGGGCAAATTTTAAGAGAAATCTTAGCTGACAAACTTGTTTATGAGAGTGCTGTAATTGCTAGGAGGGAGAAAATATTTAAATTAGAAAAAATGAAAAATATGTCCTAGAGACAGTTACAAAAGGAAATGCAATGCTTGAAATCATCTTGTATTAACAAAGCTATCAGTATATGCTGTACAAATTATATTTCTTCTTGTTAGTGGGAATATTTCCCAAAATATCCATAGGAAGATATGCATAATTATGCAGAATATTGTGGACTGGGGAAGTTTTTGGATCATTTTGTTTAATCTCCTGTATTGAGGGTGGGGGACTGGGAAGAATCCAATAATTTAGTAACTCTGGAAGATTCATCATTATTAATATGCCCTATCTGATAGATTCCTCAAGATTGTATACAAGTCATTCTTGATACCTTAGGGAAATATTACTTTATTCAGTATGTGAAATTTTCTGATTCGTATCAACTTTCTCCTTCCCTAAACTATCTTTCATCATGTTTATCTAAATATGCTGTAATTTAGGATTCAATGATTACCTCAGAATCACATGAAGGAAACAATGGTATATACATTTTAAAGTAAACATTTATTTCCCTGTTTGTACACTTCTAAAAGGAGAATTTTCAAAAGCAGTCACTAAATGACAACCTGATAAAAACATTTGTCCCATTATCCCTAATGGTCTATAAATGTAACCAGGATACCATAGTGTGCATGTGGCCATCAAAAGGTTCACATGAACATACAAAGCTTAACTGCCTTTCCCATTTTATGTAGCCCTATTTGAGCTTTACTTATGAGAATATATATTTTGGATGACAAATTGTATTTGGCTATTGTACATTTACTTACCTTTAAATATTATATCTTATAATCCAAATATAGTTAGGATACGTAAACATATGAGCCACATTAAAAAATCAATTTATAGTCTCTCATATTTCAAAGAATTTCATAATTTGGGGGAGCATTTAGCTTGCTTCCTTAGTAAACTGCAATTATATCTAGATACACATGTTTATATTTCATTTGGAATTTTTCTATTCTAAACTTTATTTTACATTTTTAGAATAAATTTAATATGATAATATTACGATAAAATTTGATGTAGGTTTAAATATGTGCTAAATTTAGGCTATTTAACTTACATTAGGCATAACTCTAAAAGTACTTTAGAAAAACAGGAGAATGTTATTTTCATTGAAACCCACATCCATAACTAAAAGCTCTTCATGCAAGATTATTATGTCTGGAATTTGTGAATTTAACTGAGAGTTGTATTTGTAGTGTCTTGACTCAGTGAGAAGACAACATTACCAGTGCTGGAACTAACATATAAGGTATTCTCATAAAATATATACAAACTTTTAAAAGGGTTTGTGTGTACATTTTGAAACATGAATTTTAACCACACAAAATACTTACCATCTCAAGTGTGAGAAGCCTGTGGACAGATTCATAGTGGTAAAGGTGTTTAAATATATTTGTATAAATATGTTTTACAATTTTTGAGAATTGATGAAATTATAGATAATACAGAAATAATTTATCTTGGGTAGAAAGAACAGCAATCATTTGAAAAGGGGCTATTAGTGCATAGCTGAAAATGTGGACCTGAGTAAGCAGACTTGGTTGTACCACCTAAGTTCAGCTCCTTAACCTCCAAGCCTCAGTTTTTATATCCATCAATAATGATTAGAAATACCAACTTTCAGCTTGGGAGAATTAATGTTATCATATATAAATTAATGTCACCATATATATAGAATCATATGGTCTTTTCTTCACAGATGAGACAATTATAGATAATAACATAAAGATGAAATTAAAAATGGAATAGCCATACCAGAGTAAATACATATATATGTACATACTTACATGCATTCATTTATTTATCTATGCTTAAATATTTCTCTAGACAACAACCAGAATAAAAACTTAACGGAGTAAGAGTCAGACAATCTCATCCTGGTGGATCCTGTGTGCCTGGGCATTGCAATACATGAGTTAATAGACATTAACATTGCCCCAGAGCATAAGGAAAGAAATCTAGAAGAACAAATTAAAGCCATTTATTTTCTGTACCTACCACTTACATGAAATAGCATATTCAGGAAAACAATTGAAAGCAAATATAGCCTTTAAGCCAGGTTATGTGGTCAGGAAGCCATTGATTTAGTGTCATCTCCTAAATTGCTATATGGCAAAGAGTAAGTTTATAGAAACAGATTTCCATGAAGAGATATGGACAGAAATGTACAGTGTTGTTGTAGACCAGACCTCCTTCACATTTCTTGATACTTCATTGAAGTAATTCCTACTAGAAACTATTGTAAAAGCCCCTATTTAATTAGTTTAACTTATTAATATGTATATACTAAACTCATACCAGAGATGAATACCTTAATAGCATTTACACCTGGAATTACATAAGATAGCTAATTTCCTCATACCAACTAAAAAGATCTTCCTCATCTATGCCTGGATTGGATTCTCCTATTTAATACCCAGATCTACTTGCTAAATGGCTAAATTTAAGAAAATGTTCCATGTTTTCCTAGATCTTTCCCATTCCCATAAGATCTTTCCTGACATATGGTCTATGCCTGATTAATTTGGAACCTGCTAATTTATCTGAGCATGATAGTTTTCTTGAATGTTCTATAATGTTTATTTTAAAGAGTTTCTCTATTTTAGTACAATCTCTATGGAAGGTCATATGGAGATACCTCAAGGAGCTAACGGTAGAACTATGATTTGATCCAGCAATCCCATTACTGAGCATCTACACAAAGGAAAAAAAAAAAATCCTATGGAAAAAAATCTTCACTAGAATGTTTATAGCAGCATAATTCACAATTGCAAAGGTGTGAAAACAACCTCAGTGCCCATCAATATATGAGTGGATTAATAAAATGTGGTATATGTATAGCATGGAATACTACAAAGCTACAGAAAATAGTGGTGATCTAGCATCTCTTTTATTATCCTGGATAGAACTGGAGACCATTCTATTTTGAACGAAGTTTTTATTACTCACTGTGACATAGGCTGGGAATATATTGGCAGAATGTACCAGCATGGAGTTAATAACCTGCTAAGAGAAGCAAGAGTCCTAAGTGGAGCAAATACATCCATTCAAAGAAAACGTGGTCCAAATACTCATTGCTCTGGTTGATAACCATTTCATTCTTTTATAGATATATAAATCACTGGTGAAATTACTTTTTCTTCTATTTTCATGAACATATTAGTATTAATGATTTTACAATTATTACTAGCCTACTCTAATATCTGGATCAAATGCCAATATTTGTTTTTTATTCCTGTGGGGTTGGGGGATGAGGGGACAAGACTGGCACATGTGATCTTGTTCCTTGATATGTCTAGTACTTTTGGATTGAATGTCACACATTTGGTGCTGCTATAACAGAACACCTGAGGTTGGGTAATTTATAAAGAAGAACAATTTATTTCTCACAGTTCTGGATGCTGGGAAGTCTCAGATCATTTACAGTCCAGTAAGGGCCTGGTCTCTACTTCCAAGATGGAATCTTGAATGCTGCATCTTCCAGAGAAAGGGAAACTTTTCTATATATGGCAGGATATTGGAAGAGAGAAAATCCTCTCCTGAAAGCCCTTTTGATTACAGCGTAAATCCATTCATGAGAGCGGAGCCCTAATGACCTAAATACTTTCCATTAGGCCCCACTTCCCAACAGTATTACTTTGGTGATGAAGTTTCCAACACATGAAATTTGGAGGGGACAAAATTCAAGCAAGAGTGCTAGAAGATGCTCAAATGACAATCTGTTTCTCCAGAGAGTATTCGCTGTTTTCTCTGATAAGCAATTAGAGTGGAAGATTATCACTTAAATCCAATCAGAGTCTGAGCTGAGTTGGGGCTGATTTGCAGTTTTGTTTAGATTCAGTTTATCTCTCATTTGTGCCTGTTCCTAGAGCCTGACCCTCTAGGGCTTTCCACTGAGAGCATGCTTGTGCATTCACTCTGGTCCATTAATCACTGGTCAACACCAAGATATGGCAAAGAAGCTCTTCTGTGTCTTCCAGGTCTTTTCAGCTTAGGGTTTTAGCTTTCTGTTAAATTTCCAAATTAACTTCCAGTTTAAACTTTCAATTTAACAAATGTCTTTGGGGAAAATCAGTCATGTATTTGAGGCCCCTCAATTTCTAATTGGATTGCAGGCCCATGAAGCTTCCAAAAGCTTCCCTAGTTTCTCTTTGCCCAGCTTGGAATCCTAGCATCTCGTGGCTTCTAGCAGAAGCAAATACCTGTAGAATGGGTAACCCATTCTACTAAGTGAAGCATCTCAAGAATGGAAAAACAAGCACCACATGTACTCACCAGCAAATTAGTATTAACGGATCAACACCTAAGTGGACTTATAGGAATAACATTTATCAGGTGTCGGGCAGGTGGGAGGGGTGTGGAGGGGATGAGTATATAGAAACACAAAGAGTGAGGTGTGTAATGTTTGTGGGATGGTCACGCTTGAAGCTGTGACTCGAGGTGGGACGGGGGTATAGGCAACATACTTAACTTTAACATTTGTACCCCCATAATATGCTGAAATTAAAAAAAAGAAGCAAATACCTGTAGAAGAAAAGAGGCTTTGTGATCAACAGTTCACTCCTCCACATTTTTTTCTCCTCTCTGGAACTGAAATTCCTCTAGTTTTCCTGGCAGTTTTCTGATACTATTAAACAATATTGTCTTAAAATTTCAAGCTTTTCTCTTTGTTATCAGTGGAAGCATTGGTCAGTCAAAAACTACCTGTTTTACACAGACTTACATTTTATAAAGCAAGAGCCATTTTGGAATAGTGTCATTAAATAATTACAACATAAACTGGGTTTCAAAGAAAGGACACTGTTCAATAATAATCTAAGTATTGTGGAGATGCTAGCTGCTTGGATGTTACCTGGTATGCTACAGATATTCATTCTTTCAAATTTAAACACATAGCTGGCACAGTGAAAACAAGGACAGGACCATGATCTCACAGAGAAACCAGGTTTCAAATAGAGCCAAGGTGTTTCTATATTCTAACTCTGAAACATTCGATGTCATTTCCCTTTTGATCTTTCAGGTCACTAATTCAGTTTTCAATAGTGTACCATATTTTTAAAGCTGGCAATATTTTCACGTGAGCTTAAAAGTCTCATGCAGATGTGTAAGTATGTTAAAATAGTTCCCAAAACATACTAATTGCCTCTGTTCTTCAACTAACTTGACCCCGGCCATGTCCCGTGGTCTTCTGCTTAGGGAGGTTTTTTGAGCTGATTCCCAGGAATTCCTCCAATGTTGTAAAGGATAATGGATAGATTTGGGCCAATACCTACATATCTTCTTGCAAATCTCAAAGCCTCTCTGCTTTGGATGTGACCTTCAGAATCCATCTATATGTCAAGTTTATTTAGCTGTACATGTCATCCCAGTAAATATTTGGGAGAAAGAATGAGCTTGAAATCAGTTCTTGGACTACAATGTGTGTTATCTGATATCCTGTTCAGATATCTGCTAAACCAAGCTTCTCTTTCAGGGTGTTTCCGTTTACCCAAACCTTCATTAGTAGTTTAACTTTGAGCTCATCTTACTTTGGGAAGTACAGATTTGTAGCAGACATATAAGAGAAACAGGGTCAATAAGTGACAAAGTAAAAGGAAAAATTTGTTTGAAATAGTGACTTCAGAAAGAGTGACAATGTTTTACAGCCTACCCTAATGCTCAGAAATTTTGGAGATGATCTTGTTTTTTCTCAGTACATGGGGTGGGATTCTAACCCAAATTAATTAAATTTGAAAGAACAAATATCCATAGCATAATACGGAATATCCAAGCAGCCAGCATCTCCTGGATAATTAGATTATCACTGAACAGTGTCCTTTCTTTGAAGCCCAGTTAATGTTGCAATTATTTAATGACACTATTTTCAAATGCCTCTTGCTTTATAAAATGTAAGTCTGGGTAAAACAGGTAGTTTTTGACTGACCAATGCTTCCACTGATAACAAAGAGAAAAGCTTGAAATTTTAAGACAGTATTGTTTAATAGCATCAGAAAACTGCCAGGAAAACTAGAGGGGTTTCAGTTCCAGAGAGGAGAAAAAAATGTGGAGGAGTGAACTGTTGATCACAAAGCCTCTTTTCTTTCAAATGGCTCTTGCATTATAAAATGTGGGTCTGGGTAAAATAGCTAGTTTTTGACTAACCAGTGTTCCCACTGATAACAAATAGAAAAGCTTGAAATTTCAAGAAAATATTTATTTAACAGTATCAGAAGACTGCCACGATAACTAGAGTTTCAATTACAGAAAGGGGAAAATATGTGCAGGGCAAACTGTTGATTGCAAGGCATCTTTTATTCTACAGGTATTTGCTCACACCTGTGCCTCAGTTTCCTCTTTTGTAAACTAGAGATAGGTAGACAATTATTATGTTCTTAAAAAGACAGATGAAAATATTAAGAATTTGAAATCACACAGAAAATGCCATGAGTCAAGTTCAAATTGAAGATAACTAAAAAATCAATAGTTGAAAAGCTATTGAGTAATGAAATAACTAAATTATCCTAAGTGAAGAGATTTAGATTTAAGATTGAAAGATATATATATATGTGTGTGTGTGCATATGTGTGTGTGTGTGTGTGTGTATATATATATATATATATATTTAGAGAATTCTTCTAACTTGACAATGAAATAATTTTACAAATTTCCAGACTATTTAAGTCATAAAGAGAATGAATGTTTTCAAAATACTCATTTGCAAAATTAGAAATGAATGGTCAATATATCTTCTTTTAATGACATTGACATTTGAAAGAAAGAACTACAATAAAATAATCTTCTTCCCATCTAAGATAACATTCATGTAACAATTAAGAAAGTGGCATTTTAAAATACTGAATGCCTCAGAAATTACAACTATGTATCAATTATAATAAAACTCCATTGGCAAAATCTTTGGGGCCATTGCAGCAAAATGAAAATAAGATAAAATAAGAATGCATATTTTTAAAAGGTAAAGATAAGTGTAAAATAAATAATATATGACTAAATATCAATTAGAAATAATGATTTGTATGTTGAGTATAATCACACATAAAAAGAATAGTGATAATAAGATAGGAAATACAATACTTCTTAAGAAATGTCTATTAAATGTACTTTGCATTGCATGTCTATTAAATGTACTTTGCAAATGTATATTGTCATTAAGAATATATTCACCTATTGGATCTCATTCAAAATGAGGAAAACACTTTAAACAGCCCTGGATCCCCCACAGAGCTCTATTCTCTCCAACTGATCATTTATGATCTCTGTCCATCATGTACAATCCCAACCTCATACTGCATTACTATTCATCAATATTCTTCCTGAGTCTCCTTGGAATTAATGCATTTCCTTTAAGAGAAATTCTTCAGTTATTATTATGTTTCTCCTGCCACTCAATTGTGCAAGTGTTATGTACTCTCTAATGTGCATAGGGCAGCAAACTAAGCTGTCCAGAATCTAAGGAATTCCAACATACATATCACACAGATCCTGCTTTCAAGGGGCTTGCTGTCCAGGTGGGGAAATAAGGATGATATGAAACCTAACTTGCAATTGAAGGCAGTGAAATGTGAATGACTTTAGAAAGATTACTAAAAGTTGTATTATTGAAAGAGGAGGACTATGATTTGACTTTAAAGGATGGAGTCTTATTACACCAGGGATGGTAAATCAGAATATTTTGCAATTAAGTGGGAGGTTAGGACAGCATAGAGATGACAGAATGTAACATCCTTGTTAGGAAAAAATCTAACCAGGAAAATGTAGCAAAGCACTCAGTGGCATTTGAATTCACTCTTGAGAATACACTATTAATCACTATGCCATATTCGGTGCTCAAAAACAAGATACTCCGTCCTTTATCCTTTAGTTGGTTTAGTACCAAATTGTGGTGGATAGAAAAATTTGTGCTAAGCAACAATGTTCAATATTTATATGGAAAGTTATTGTTCTCTATTTATTAAATATTAAAGATCTGAAGCAAATGAAATATTATTTTTATAATATATTCCATAATATATATATTATTTTTGTTTAATAGTGACATTATTTTTATCATTAACTAATATATTGACAATAACACAATTTTATTTAAAATTAAAAACTAGAGTTCAGAAGGTAGTTTTTAAGTTAGAGCATTTTTAGGTTGTATTACTCTAAAGAAACAATGAAATATAAAATGTTTGCTGGTTAAAAGGAAGGTATTTTTCCTACTATCACCTTTTCTTTAAATTGTGATAAGTAAACTTTTAATTTAACATCAAAAAATTCCATTGTATAATTTTAATTTCTTAATTTCATATCTATAACAAATAAACTATAGCCAGATTATCACACAATTTATGACTATAGGCTTGATCTAGAGGTTCTGGGCATATAATAACTTTGTTCGTTCATTTTGTGATATATAAGTGTAACCTAATTCCCCAATATAAAATCATCATTAGCCTACAAAGGTAAATCTGTTCTGTTTCATGGTCTTTATGCTGTCCCTTAGGGACTAGGCTTTACTTGATGCAAGGAGATTTGCTAGCCTAATTCCTAGGCTTAATTCTAACTGTAAGGTACATTGGTAAATCTTACGGATTTTAGTAAAACGAGAGATCACTAATCACTATGTGGACACTTTTATCTCCGTTTGTTTATAGGGTTTTAAATCCCATTTAATTTATCTTTCAAATTTGAAAATACTTATCATTTTTTTGATAACTTGCTATTGAGAATATCTATGACTCATATTGTTTTTTAGGTTCTCTTCTTTGACATGGTTTATTTTTATTTTGTAGACACTTGCATTCTTAAAAAAGAATGAATCGAAATAACACATGGTTGTTAAAACAATAAAAACGCTTTGGAAATTATCAGTTTTAATCATATTAAACAGAAGATGCTGTAGACTGGCAGTTTTACCTTGTTACAGCATTTTGAAGATTTAGGTTTTTCACTTGACTTTATTATATTTTATTATTTCTTTGTAACATTCAACTTCTAAAAATGAAGTCATATTATTTTTAAGTTGTATCATTTTTGTAAAACTTAAAAAAGTTACAGGAAAATATTGTATTTTTTGTTTTGTTTTGGTTTTTTCTTGTGGCTATGGGGTTGGTGAAAATACAACTTTAACGTACATTGCATAGAGGTCATGATAAGGGGTATTTTCAGTGTTGACTATGTAGCTGTTAAAAATGTATCCTTTGTAGCCCTTTAATTCAAATTTCACACTCCATTGGTAGTGAAATTCAGGTGTTTAGTTGATACATTGGAAACTATGAGTTATTTTTTTTAACGTTTATTTTGTATTCCTTTGGTATTGTCAGATTTGTAGCAGTTGATATTCCCCTAGTTTATTTTTGTCTTCCAACAAGAACTCACAGCTGGTGTTGTAATGTGCTTAATTTCTCTGCAGAGCATAACCATTTGAAATTTTGTTTTCACCCACAGGGTTTCAAGAGACCATTTAGAGATTCTTCCTATTTCTAAACAAAATAACCCACACATAATCCACCCAAAATTACAAATCAAGCCTCAAACATCCTCTAATGGATGTGGCAGCAACTATGTCCTGCTGAGTCACTTATCTAAGGTCAGGGAGGAGGCTGGCACACTTTGCTTTTATTCTACTGTGGCTCTCCTTTCTCCTATCAGTCAAATCTCCAGCTTCACTTACTAATATTTATACAGCCACACTTGACAGAATTACACTCTCTTTTATCTGAAGGCAGGCAGACACTCAAGTTTGGCTAGGGAAAAGTTAAACAGTGTGCATGCAATCATGACCCTGAAAGGGGAAAATGCGTTTTACCAACTGTAACAACTTGTTTTAGTGGCCCTTTTTCTTTAGGGGGAAAACTATGCTTCTCTCCTTGATTATCTTGTACTCTATTGATTTTTTTTTTCTCTGTGTGTGTGTGTGTTTTCCCTTTATGTGTTTTACCAGTCCTCAGTACTTCTCGCCTTTTATACTCCTACTCACAATAACAACAAAAGGAAAGCTGCCTCATACTCACAAAGAAAAAAAAAAATGGAAGTAGAAAAACAAAACAAAAAATATTACTAATTTTATCATTTCAGGCCATTTGGCTTTCTTTGTGTGAAAATGTAGGTTCCACTCTGTCTTTTGCCTTTTTTTCTTGCTAAGAACCACACAATGATACAGGAGTCATCTGTTACATTCTCCGCATTAATGCAAGTGAAACTAAACTATTTTAAACATAGAATTATATGTTCACTTTTTAACGCTCTCTAAGGATTTATACTAACAATTTTTTCAGTGTTTATAAATCTAGTGACTCCAAACATATTTTCTTCTGTTTCGACTCATCCTTTTCCTACTAAAAATAATACTATTTGCTAAAGGTGTGTGATAAATAACAAGTAGAGGGTTTCTATTGGGGTTCATATTCCTATTTTTTAAACTGTTCTTCTTATCCTACTTCTGCAATGATTATATTATTGTGATATGTTTATAAATCATTTTTATTTTGAGTTGGACTTCTGTTTAAAAGCTCCTTTTTTCTTCTTTATCCTCCTGTCTTCCTAAATTAGCACTTATGAAAACAAATGTGTTATTCATGAGCAGATTTGCCTATATCCTTCAAGATTCACATGTTTGTTTCATGTGTATTTATATTCATATTCTTAAATCTCTAATATACAGAATCTTGTATATACACACATAATTAATGACAAAGAAGGACTGAACAGTTTCAAATGTGTTTTTTTAAGTGTTGTTAAGCGATGGCAGCTTTGCAGGAAGAAATGTTTTATTGCTGAGAGTGGGAGAACAGAGCTCAAAAAATTATAACAAAAAGACAAAAGAAACTTATAAGAGCTACTATATCATACAATAAAATAAAACATAAATATTAGTAGATTGATTATTAATCTCTTTTGAGAGCATAGTTTAAATTTCTCTATATACTTGGTGGAGTCAATTAATATGTTTATAACTATTTTATCAGCATTATTTATGAATCTAAAAGCAGAAACCCTGGGTTAGACAATGGACAGTTATATTTATCCAGGATTTATTTATATATATATTTATTTTTTTTATTTAAGCATATTACAGGGGTACAAATGTTCAGGTTACATATATTGCCTTTGCCCCACCAGAGTCAGAGCTTGAAGTGTGTCCATCCCCCACTGCTCACTGCACCCATTAGGTAAGAATATTTAAATCCTCCCAGGATTTAAAGATTGTCAAAAAAGGAGTGTGGCAGATGGTCAAAGGGATGACATTCCAGGGTGCAAATCAGAACATAATGACATATTGGATCATACATTTGTGGTTTGGCAGAAAGACAAGTGGGGCCACAAGGAATTTTACAGACTTAAATAAATAAGCAGAATCCACAGTTTGAAAATTGAGAGTAGGGCCATTCTAGGATTCAAGGAAGGCAAAGGCAGGGAAGATATATAAGAAATAAACCTTCATTAGAGAGCATAAAGAGATCATACTGCTGGAGTATCAGAAGATTTATTAGTTCATTTTGGTTTTAATTTCTTAGTTACATGTCAAGCTAATAAGAAAACTGTAACAGAAGATAAGTTCCTGCCGAGTGTAGTTCAAACCATTATTTATCAAGTACCTATTATGTAAAGGGAGCTTTGCAGGAAAGCAAAACAACACTGTTTGATGCACGAGCTCTGATAATGGTTAAATTATGAATGGATCTCATTGCTGTTTCAGGACTAGAAAAAAAGTAATAAAAATAAAAACAATATGAAGCCATGCCTATTTATCTGTCTGGTGGAAATTGAGGCTCTGTTGCCTAGCTTTCTCTTCAGACAAGCTTAAAAAAAATTAAAAAGTTTGGTCTAATTAGAGATCCACATCTGAGAATTTCAAACGTTTCTGCTATTCTGATACATTCAGAAATATGATTTTAATGGTCTGTATACTGGGCTATGATTGAGGTAAAATATATCTTTCTACGCGCATTATCTAGCAAAGAAACCAGTGACGGCATATATAGGTGTCTAATAATTTGAGTTTCAAACAACATAGTCTTAATAGTAAGATGAAAGATAATTTGGGAATATAAAAAAAGACTTCTTTTTGCCTCAGGAAGTATTTTTAAATCATGGCTTATTTTAATTTAAATGATATCACAGTTTACTACAGTAGCAGAGAAATTAGAGTCCACTCAACAAGATCTTTGAAAATATTCAACAAAGAAATAACAGGACACATACTACTAGTTCAAGAAAATTGTATATGAACTGTAGAAGCATTATGTAACTTGTATTTTACTATCATATTCTGTAGCCTTCTGTTCCTGAAAGAAATTCAGACATTGGCATTGTAACTGTCTATCGAACAATATATTATACATATTTTTGTGAAAGAAGCCTGCAAAATTATCATCAATTATAAAAAATTTGGAATTCTTACAGCTACAAATATGAAACTAGTTTTTATTATTACTATTTCCTTTCCAAGGCATTTAAATTTCAATTCTATCACAGTCATAACATGAAATTTTTAGAGTGTTGACATGAATCAGCTATGTGTATATACATGCATGGTAATCTTCCTGCTTCCTCCTATATGTATCCATATCTTTTTTGAACATGAAATGGGATCTTATAACAAAATAAATGATGCACTATTATTTATTTTGAAAGATTAAAACAGATTCAAAGCTATGTCTACATTAAATTGAGTGTATGCTTGCTGGAAATATCAGGAATATATTGACTATAACCAACAAGACATTAATTTAGCAGATTTGCCAAAATTTCAAGGACATTTTAAGGGACATTTTTGGTCATCTGGATCCTTATTTGACATGTATACACTATGTTTCAAGGATTCTTCATATGACATATTTTTCTAACTGTTTTATCATCCCAATTAAGGTCATGTAAGCACATCACATTGGGTTAAACTTCCACTTTTAAAGTGGTAAACCCAAAATTATGCACAATGCTTCAGTCAGTCTTCTGCATTAAAATTTCGTATCTTTACTGAATGCTTTGAGACTGTTTTAACTACTTAAGTAGCTCTACAGCTATATGTACATACACATGTGTGTATATGTGTACATATATATGCACACATATATTAAAATAATAACTGCTATTCAAGATCACTCCCATCTGACACTTTTGAAAGTGCCTGATATGCATTTTTATTTCACTTCTTATTATTAATTTAATTTCTTTTTCCTAGCTATTCAAAACTTTTGTGAATCCTAATCCAATATATTAGCATATATTAGCTTGGCTTCCAAGTGTTCTATAAACTTTTGTATTTATCCAGGCTATTGTAAGTTAGAATTAAGAACTGAGCTTGGGTGAGGATTTTTAGAGTTTGACATTAATATCATAATTGTCATTTATCATGGAGAATATCAGCATAGCAGATATTCCATCCTGCTACATTTTACCTTTATTCAGTTCATATTATTTTTTTCTTATTCACTTGAGAGTCATTCAAAACTTTCTATAATATCTTGTTTATTTTTTAATCATTACATTTAAAGTTTAGTAATTTGTTATTGCTCTTGCTGTTATTGCTTTAATTTTTCAGTTTCAGTAAGACATTTTGTTGTTTTGATATGTAAACACATACACATATTTATATATATATATTATTTTTTCTTATTCTTTTGATATTCTTCCTCAATGTTCAAAGTTTACTTGTTCCAGTTCAGTGAGCCCTCTGCCAAGTACATTTTTTTCAGTTCCAGTGAGGTATAGAATATCCCTTGTCAAGACCTCATTATTCTGTTATGCTAGGCTTTTCTAGGTAGGAAGTTTTGGCTTCCTGCATCCTCCTTTCTTTTCAAAAGTCAAACTTTCAACTGAAAAAAATATATATATGTCTCCATGTATTAGAGCTTTCTATTTCCCAAAACTTAAAATTCTCTAGAAAGATATTCTGGCATTTGTCTTGTCTCTGATGGAATTTCCAATTAATTATCCTGTAAGAGAGCATGCATCAGGATTAATAACATAAAGTGTACAATAGACCAGAGTCATAAAAGTCACTCCCTATCTATACTACATGCTGACTTATCATTTTACTCGTTATTATTCATATTTCCTGAGTCAGGGACCAGTGACTTATATTTCTTCTTCAGAGGACCAGTTGTGAGATTCTCAAGCATGTCTATGCCCATAAATACTTAATTCATACATTTTCCTTAGAATAAGGAAATGTTCAATAGAGGAAAGTTTATATCAATTATCATGCCACATCCAACAACTGGTAGACTGGCTTCCTCAAAGGTCAGGCTTTCTGGGAGAGTACCATGACTGTTACATTAATAAATAATAGACACGATGCAATTACTCTTATTTTTCTTTCTCTATTCTATAACCTGGTTAAGAATAGAGGACAGATGCGTATTTTTTTGATAGTGAATTATTTTTTTTTGTTATTTCAGAATATTATGGGGATACAAATGTTTTGGTGACATGGATTGCTTTTGTACTGCTTGAGTGAAAGTTATAAGTGTGCCCATCGCCCAGATAGTGTACATTGTACTCCTTAGGTATGATTTCACCCATCCCCTCCTCCCCTCTCTTCCCTGCACCATTTCTGGTGCACAGATGCATATTTTTTTAAATTCTTCTTTCATTGGGTAAGAAAATATTTTTCAGTTCCTCCCTAGATTACTTATTTCTCTCTATAACATACATTCAACAACTCAATCATATATGTGTATGTATATTTTCCTGTATTTTATTATCTGTATTACATTAGATATTTGAAAAAAATTAACTCATTTTCTATTGCATTAATTTAGCAATGTATAATCAAGAAAATATCATTGTAAAGTATCATGTTGTGACTATCATACCTATTTGTAACAAAATTTCAGTTTTCAGAATGAAAGGAATGGATTTGAGAAAAAAGAGACCTAATTGTAATTATCTCATGATGCATTTACTTTTTAGTGCAAAGTAATTAATTCATAGGTGTAGTTGCAGGTTAAGTCCCCTGGGAAGCTGACTCCAAATTGGAGTTTGGAGTGCAGCATATTAGTGGAGTGTGACCTTGGAATCTATATCTGTAGAACACAGTAGAAGGAAGAAGGAGGGAGTTGGGCAGGGTGAGAAATGGAGCTGCCGAGCAGTTTTAATGCTTCTTAATCGTTGACCTCATGGGGAAGCTCTGGAGCTAAACTTGTCATTGAAGATTATCAACAATATGGGAGGAAGGGGTGACTCAACCTTTATAAGCAGTGCACCATTAATTCTATGCTCTTCTGGAAGGGTGGGACCTCGGGTCCTGTGGCACTCCGCAGCTAGGGCAAGGATCATTCCATGAAGGGGATGCAGTAGCACATCCAAATATGTACCACAGGGTCTGTTAGCCAACAGACATTCTGGAATGACGAATAACAATACTCAGATAAACGTATGCTGTGTGCACTGAGGAACATCAATACCAACTGTAGTGTGGCATTGTGGTTTTGCGTAGGATTCTAGAATGTGTCCAGATTATGTCCTAATAATTTACTAGCTTTGTGATTTTTGTGTAACTTACATGCTGGGATTCAGGTTATTTATTTTTAAGGGATTACTTATAATAAAAATTATTTTCTGCTGTAAAGTAAGCAATTTAACATCCTCTCCTTTATAAGGTTACATGGATTGATCTAACTATATCAGTTAGATACAGGCATTTACTCTAGTACATGGCACTTAAAATACACATAAAAATAGATGATTAAGTATGCTATTCATCATTAACTTCCTTATGGTTTAACAAAAGTGCCTAAAAAAGCTAGTGGTTCTTAAACTTTTTAATGCATTGACGTTACCCAAATATTGTGCTAAAATTGCAGATATCTGTTCCTATCACTTATATTTAGAGTCACCAGGTTTGGGTAAAGTCCCACTACCTCACCTCAATGCTTAGGACCCATTGGCTTTCAGACATCTGTAATCCTTTAAAATCTTTTAGCTATTAAGCCCATTTCCAAAATGTTTATTGCTTCCTCCCTTCTTTGTCTTACACAATTTTCCCACCCCTTTAATTTGGCTTTATTAATTTTTTAAATAGTTTTCTCAATTTGAGAACCAATGTACTTCTTTTTTACAATGGCCCCTTCATGTTCCCTCGTGCATTCCATAAACCAAAAAAGAAAATCACACATCCCCATTTTATCCATTAAAGGAAATGTGAATCTTTAATGGCGGCTTTACTAAGTATATTTTGTTTTGCTTGTGTCTATCATAGATAACACAGCCAGCATTCTGACAAGGCGGAGGCGATTTAGTCGAACTGTTCAGGATGTGTATTATCTGCCCATTATGATCTCTGATGGTGGAATCCCCTCTCTCAGCAGCAGCAGCACCCTCACCATCAGGGTTTGTGCATGCGAGAGAGATGGGCGCGTGCGGACCTGCCATGCAGAAGCGTTCCTGTCCTCGGCTGGTTTGAGTACAGGAGCCTTAATCGCTATTCTTCTCTGTGTTGTCATTCTCCTGGGTAAGTCATTCTAAACCCTAAGTGTGTGTGATGCTAATTCCGGATGAGAAATTGTTTTGACAAGATTTAAGGCCGAGGGATGTATATTGTGTGTAACAAAACATGGCTGCACAGATTGCTTTTTAATTAATTTTCTCAACACTATATATACAAAACATTAGCCGGGCAGCAGGATTGCTTGAGCCCAGGAGTTTGAGGTTGCTGTGAGCTAGGCTGACCCCACGGCACTCACTCTAGCCTGGGCAACAGAGTGAGACTCTGTCTCAAAAAAAAAAAAAAAAAAAAAAGAAAGAAAAGAAAAGAAATAATTTGACTCAAATATGATGAAAGAGTTGGAATATTAGGAAGGATAGGATCTGAGAGAAATAGTTTTTGAAAATATATATTTTAGAAGGAATCAATATTAAAATATTCTGAATCCCATCTTGAAAGGGCTTTTAAAATTTACTTCCAAGAACATAGGTGGCATCTTTCTAGAATAAATCTTACCAGTTCCCAAGATCAGACAAGATCAGCTGTTTGGGGTGTTATGGCCACAGGATGAATAAGTACAGAGATGTGATGTAGAGCATGAGGACTGTAGTTAACAAAAATATTGTATTGTATGCTGGAAATTTGCCAAGGGAAGATTTTAGGTACTTTTTCCCCACACACACAGAAAGGAAGTAACTATGTGAGATGATGGATATTTTAATATGCTTAACTGTAGTAACCATTTCACTATGTATAAATATATCAAAACATCATGTTGTATACCTTAAATATATACAATTACAAATAAATTATTATGTAAGTATATAAATAAATAAATAATAAAATAAAAAGAATCTGAAAACCAAATAAAAATAGATGTATTGTAGAAACTTCTACTTGTCCAAAATACTTAATCATCAATATTAGCTGAGTTTTAACACACTTCTGACTCTAAATGGTTTTGGGCCTTGGAGATACTAAATTTTATTAAATTAAATTATGTGAACTTAAAAACAATAGATTTTTTTTCACTTGAGGTTTGCATTACAGTTTATTTTATTAAAAAAGCACTTTCTCTAAATCTTACTACAGCTGCATTTAAAGCTAGCATAACTATAAACTCTTTAGATTGCTATTCGAGCAAGACAGCAAATCCATATTTTTATGACAAAAAAGATACATATAAGGGATCTTCACACTTTATAGTGTAAAATGTGTTTTTTAAAGTGTAAAGTCAGTTTGTCTAGTGTGTCCTTGCCCCACTTCCTTTCTCTTAGCAGTCTGCCTTTTACTTCTTTCTTGGTACTGTGTATGTATGAATAAAGAATTGTGTGCTTTGCTGCGACAGAAATGTTCTTGCATAGAATGTTCCTTGTTTTGTTCCTGGGGTGGAAGATTAATTACTTGTACAGGGATTGGAGAGTAAGGTGGAATGAGGCTAGAAAGGAGAAGGGATTTTTAACGATGGGAGAGACAGTACCCGGCTTTGTGGGGCATTGCAAAGTGGTGGTCATTGAGTGTAAGGAAAATTTTAAAGCAAGGGAGTACCATTATAAACTTTGTAATTTGAAAAAAAAAAAAAAAGATGACTATGAATAAAGTGAAGAGCAGATCTCCTGGAGGCAACAGAGAATATAGGAAGACTCTGCCCTTGTCTCCCTCAAACATAGCATGTTTTGGATTAGCATATATATAGTGGAGCTGAAGAATTGTGAATAATATCAAAATACTTCTGGTGAAATCAAAAGTGATCATTGACAACTTAGATATCTGGGACAGTCAGAATATCAAAGACGGCTCTTTGTCTCTGTTTGAATGTGGACCCTGATCTTTCCTAAGCTAGGGCACACTGGAAATGCACTTTGTTGAAGTGACCCAGTGAAAGACAATGGACTAGGATTCAACTGTGGGAACCTCCAATGTGATTACTAAGTCAAGAAGGATGAGACAGTAGAGGACAGCCAAGAAGTCAAAGAAGGAAGAAAATTTGTAAACTATGTTACAAAGGTCAAGGGGAAAAAAGTATCAAAAAGGACAGAGCACTATGTTATGTGGTAGATATAGTCAATGATGTTAAAAGCTGCTCAGAGGTTAACTAAATTGAGAAACAAAATATATTAATTGCACTTAGCAACAAGGAACATGGAAGTTTGGTGCACCATAGCAAGAACTGTTCCATTGCATAAAAGTCCTTTCTAGTAGATACCTGGTAGAGAAGGATGTAAGGAAAATCAGGCTTTCAAAATTTTGTTTATTTATATATTTGTTGGTCACAAATGCTATTTTCTTTAGACATTAACATATTTCTCTTTTGACTTTGAAAATTAATTCACCACACAACAACAAAAACTCTGGATCCTTCTAGGGTTCCTATTGCAGTCCCAGAGAATAGAACTCAGTGATTTCAACATAAGCTCTTCCACAATTTTTAGTCTGAAAGAGAGTTCAATTGGGTGAGGCATATTATCTTCAGATTTTGTATTCATTTATCATCATAAATCTATTTTCATGTGCCAAGATAAAAATTTAAGATTCAATTAAATTGTTAATATCCAAGTACATTTTTGAGGTATATGATATAAAAGAACATTTAATTATTTCATGAAGAGTATACTTTATTTTAATTAGTTTTTATGAAAATGCTACTTCTCCTTTGGGGTAAGTAACAGAACATTTGTAAACATTTTAGTATCCCTTAGGATTCATAAAAACAAACTTGCTCTTTGATATATTTTCTTTACTCTTTCTTTTTTTTTATTGAAAATCAAAGATGTTTTTACAATATTATCCCTAGGTTATATAATCATTTCTTGAGCCTGGGTTTAAACACACATTTACTGTCATAGAATTTATACTTTTGATGGCATTGTATTAGGTTATTAAGTATGAAATGTCCGATTTCCCTAAGTACTGTTTGACAGTTGATATTACTGACGTTACACTTTGCATTTTACACTTCTTCTTCTTTTTTTTTTTTTTTCTTTTTGTGTGTGTGTGTGAAGGCACTCAGTCTTTCAAACACATGTTCTGGTTTGTGATTATCATTTATTTTTAGAGGAATTTTTGTGAAACTATGGATAAGCCAAAAATTTGTGTTGTTTTTGAATATAAGTTCCGTCATGGAACCAGTGCAGTGCACACAGCTCGAAATACCAACGAAATGTTTGGGAAGGATATGGCTAATGAATGCACCATACATTGATGGTTTGAATAGTTCCATTCTGGTGATTTTAATCTTGGAAATGAGCCCTGTGAGGAGCCTGAGACCAATAGGGATACTGATGAGCTGAAAGCTGTTGTAGAAGCGAATCCTTCTCAAACTAGGTGTGAATTAGCAGCAAGGTTTGACATCACTGTTCCAACAATATGGGACCATTTGAAACAAATGGGCAAGGTAAAGAAGTTGGATAGATTGGTACCTCATGAATTAAACAAGAAGAGAAATCATCTTGAAACTTGCCTTTCTTTGCTGTCACTACATAAAGGCAAACCATTTCTATACCGTATTGTTACGTGTGATGAAAATGGATTCTTTTTGACAATTGCCAAGTGTTTGGCATAATGATTGGATAAGGATGAAGTGCTGAAACACAGCTCCAAACTGAATATTCATTTAAAAAAAAAAAAAAGCTAATGGTGTCTGTTTGGTGGTCCAGCACTGGTATTATCCACTACAGCTTCATGAAACTTGGTCCATTGATTACAGTGGATGTCTACTGCAACCAATTGGATGAAATGATGACGATGCTTATGATTAATCAGCTGAGATTGGTCAACAGAGACAGGCCAGTCCTCTTGCAAGACAATGCTTGAGCACATGTCACACAAACTATATCACTCAAACTACAGAACCTGGACTTGGAAACTCTCTGTCATCCACCATATTCATCAGTCCTTGCACCAACTGATTACCACTTCTTTCAGACTTTGGACTACTTCTTGCAAGGAAAAGTATTCAATTCTCACAAGCTGTGAAAAACGCCTTTTACGATTTCATTGCCACTCACTCTCCAGGCTTCTTTGTTGCTGGCATAAACAAGCTACCATTAAGATGGCAAAACTGTGTTGATAGTTTAGGTACATACTTAGATTAATTGTACTGCTTCTTGTTTGAGATATAATAAACTAAACTTTTGATTCAAAATTGGACATTTCATATTTAATGACCTATTACTTATAATTCTAAGTGAAGAAAAATAAGTCCTATGTCTTTTATTTATTTTACAACATCATGGATCTATCATATTACATTTTCTCAGATGGTCCATGGTAAGAACAGGTACTTTGTTCACAGGCATGGTTTGATAGACTAGTGAGGTCATTTTAATATGTTCATTTAACTGCCAGCTTTTAAATAAGGATTTAACTCTCAAGTTTGTATGTGTAAACATTATCTGCACTCATTCTCTTAGAATACATTTTTGTTTCGGGATTGTTTTTTGAAATATTTCAGGTTTTTTTCTTTCTTTTATTTCTTGTTTTCTATTTTTGTATATGCCTGCATATTACAGGGACACAAATGTTTAGGTTGCATATATTGCCTTTGCCCCACCTGAGTAAGAGCTTCAAGTGAGTCTATCCCCCAGACAGTGTGCACCACACCCATTAGGTATGAATATACTTATCTCCCCCTCTCCCACTTGCACAACACACCACGAACATTATTACTACTATATGTGCACTTAAGTGTCAATAAGCTAATACCAATTTGATGGTGAGTACATGTGGTGCTTGTTTTTCCATTTTCCATATTTCATACTTCACTTAGTAGAATGGGCTCCAGGCTCTATGCAGGATAATACAAGTGGTGCTAGATTACCATCGTTTTTCTGTGGCTAAGTAGAACTCCATGGTATACATATACCATATTTTATTAATCCATACATGTATTGATGGGCAGTTCGGTTGTTTCCACATCTTTACAATTGTAAATTATGCTGCCAGAAACATTCAAGGGCAGATGTCTTTTTTATAGAATGTCTTTTTTTTTTTTTTTTTTTTTCATTTAGGTAGATGCCCAGTAATAGGATTGCTGGATCATATAGTAGTTCTACTTGTGGCTCTTTGAGGTATTTCCATATTACTTTCCACAGAGGTTGTACTAGTTTGAGGTCCCACCAGCAGTGTATGAGTGTTCCTATCTCTCGGCATCCACACCAACATTTATTGTTTTGGGACTTTTTGATAAAAGCCATTTTCTCTGGAGTTAAGTAATATCTCATTGTGGTTTTGATTTGCATTTCCCTGATGATTAGTGACTTTGAGCAATTTTCAGATGTTTATTGACCATTAGTCCATCTTCTTTTGAAAAGTTTCTGTTCATGTCCTTGGCCCACTTTTTGATCACATTGTTTGATTTTTTTTCTTGCTGATTTTCCTGAGTTCTCTATAGATTCCAGTTATCAGCTCTTTATCAGATGTGTAGCATGTGAATATTTTCTCCCATTCTGTAGGTTGTCTGTTTGCTCTCATGATAGTTTCCGTGGCTGTGCAGAAGCCTTTTAATTTGATCAGGTCTTATTTATTTATTTTTGTTGATGATGATTTTGTTTGGGGTCTTCTTCATAAATTCTTTCCTTAGGTCAATGTCTATAAGAGTATTTCCAATATTTTCTTCTAGAATTCTTATAGTTTCATGCCTTAGGTTTAAGTTTCTTATCCATCATGAGTTGATTTCTGTGAGAGATGAAAGATGCAGATCCTTCTTCAGTCTTCTACATGTGGCTATCCAGTTTTTCCAGCACCATTTATTGAATAAGGATTCTTTTCCCCAGTGTATGTTTTTGTCTGTTTTGTCAATTATTAAATGGCTATATGAGGATGATTTTATATCTGGGTTCTCAGTTTTGTTCCATTGGTCTATGTCTCTGTTCTTGTGCCAGTAAAATGCTGTTTTAGTTACTATAGCCTTGTAGTATAGATTGAAGTCTGGTAAATTGATGTCTCCCAATTTTTTCTTCTTGCCTAAGATTGCTTTTGCTATATGGGGGTCTTCTCTGCTCCATATGAATCATAGAATTATTTTTTCTAGGTCTGTGAAAAATGGTGTTGGTATTTTAATAGGGATTGTATTGAATCTGTATATCACTTTGGTTAGTATAGACATTTTAACAATATTTTTTCTGCCAACCCATGAACATGGTATGGTTTTCCACCTGTTTACATCCTATGCTATCTTTTTCTTCGGCGTTTTGTAGTTTTCCATATATATGTGTCTCCCCTCCTTTATTAAATATATTCCTAGGCATTTTATTTTATTTGTTGTTATTGTGAAGGGTATTGAGTCTTTTATTTGGTTATCAGTTTGACTGTTGTTGCTTATGGGAATTCTTCTGATTTCTCCTACATTGATTTTGTAACCTGAGAGTTTGCTGAATTTGTTTATCAATTCCAGTAGTCTCGTGGCAGAATCTTTGTGGTTTTCTAGATATAAGATCATATCATCAGCAAAGAGTAATATTTTGACCTCTTCAGCCCCCATTTGGATGCCTTTGATTTGTTTCTCTAGTTTAACTGCTCTGGCTAGGACTTCTAGCACCTTATTGAATAGAAGCGGTGATAGAGGGCAATCTTGTCTTGTTCCAGTTCTGAGCAGAAATGCCTTCAGTTTTTCGCCATTCAGTATGATGTTTGCTATGTGTCTTTCATATATGGCTTCTATTAGTTTTAGGTAAGTCCCATCTATGGCTATTTTGTTAAACATTCTTATCATAAAAGGGTTCTGAATTTTGTTGAATGCTTTTTCTGCGTCTATTGAGAGGATCATATGGTCTTTGTTTTTTCATTTGGTTTTTAAACATTCAAATATATTCTCAAATACAATTAGAAATTTGTTATTATTAGTACCTATAAACTGACTTAAGAAATATTTAAAAATTATTTTTCTAATGAGTGTATTACTGTTCAAGAGGATTCAGTTAACACCATGCCACAATACCACTTTTGTAGAGATCATTTTTTGGTCCATCCACATAAGAATTGTTTATGGAATATCTACTTTGTCCCATTTTCTCCAGAAATATTCACTGAACAAACGATAATGAAAAGCAGTTCATGATAAATGCATAGAATCATCTTTGTCTCAACATTCTTCTCTGAGTTGATAGGAATCTTCAATTTCCCTTTAACTAGAGGGACTCTATGCCTATGCTTTCTCTGATGCCCTGATATAATTATAAACAAAATCTCCCTTCACTGTTAAGACTGCCTAGATTTTGATTATTTGTATTTTGACACTTATGGTAAATAGGTGTGTAAGAAATCTGGGAATCACTGATTACTAGCCATTAACTATCTTTGCCTGAAAAAAAGATTGATGTAAATCTTCAAGGTTTAAACTTAACTAATGTTTATATTTTGATTTAAAATATATCAAAAATATTTTCTTAACCTTTTGGAGAATAAGCAACTAAAAGCCAAGCTAAAGAAAATAAATCATTGTCCCTTGTATTTCATTAGGCAAATATGTTACATATACAAAGATTGAAAAATTACACAAATATTGAAGGGTGCAAATAACCTCCATACTTCCATAGCAGTATTGATGACATTTTCCCTGTTGTGCTTGCACATAAATTCCCTTGACATCAACCACCAACCATTTCAACATAAAAGAAAATAACTTGATTTATTGCCAAAGGTAAGAAATTTTCCTATAATAAACTAGGTAGTCTATAGAAATAAGACCTTTCAATCTAGAACAGCCTCCTCATTTAATTATAAAGATGAACAGAGATATATAGTGCATGATAAATCTAAACCTCTGAATAAAATAAAGTGAGTTACTTGAGGATATTGTTTGGGGATTGGAATTAGAAAGCTGTAAGGTAGACTTATGTTAAAACACACAAGTATTAAAAACATATTTATTGCATTTAGCAAAAGTCTTTTCCCCCAAAATATAGTTCTATATTAAGTAATATCTTTGAAATACAGGCAACATATATTGAAAACTATTTTTTTCTGCTCATTGTGTTTGTAGATCAGGGCACATGTAGCATTAGCATTTCATATTCATTTTCCACTTTCAGTAACCATTCCATTCTATATGCAGTGATTCAACACTTCCCATATCTGCTGTAGTCCTCCCCAATGCATTTTCTCATTATCTTCTCAATATTATTTTGTTCTATAATTTTCTCAATGATTCTCTGACCCTATCTTTGTATTTTTTTTGTTTTAACTTCATTCCCATAGGCTCCCATTTGCCTTTTCTCTGCAAAATCAGATTCCTCCTAGTACACTGTGACCATCTTTCTCTCCCATCATTATCCTTTCTACCTCTAGCTTTAAAACGTATTTCACTGCCTCTCCATACTTTCTCTAGTTTTAAAACATAAAAAAAAACCTCATCCATATTGTGTAGGGGTATACAGAAAAGGGGATTAAACTAAAAAGAGAAGCAAGGAGACAATAATGATAAAAGTAAAGATAGAGGTTACTTTGTGGAGGTAAACCATAAAAGGGCAATTTCTAGGGGATAATGTATGTTTTTTCTTTATCAGAGAATAGTTAACCTAGTGTTTTTTGCTTAATAACCATTTGTTGAAATTCACATATAATTAGGGTTACCAGATACAAGGCAGAATACCCAGTAAATGTGAATTTCAGATAAAGATATATATGTGTAGGTATATGTGTGTATATATAGTATAAATGTGCCATATGGAATAATAGTAATTGGGATATATGTATATATATGTTTGCTTAACACAATATTTCTGTGTGTGTGTTCCAAGTATCTGAGATACCATGGTTTGACTTATAATTTTTGACTTTGCAGTGATGTGAAAGTGATATGCATTCATTAGAAACCGTACTTCGAATTTTGATTCAAAAGTATTTGTAACTTTATTACAAAATAAGATTTGTGTTAAATAATTTCAACTATAGACTAATGTAAGTGTTCTGAGCTTGTTTAAGTTTCAATAGGTTAGGTATCTTACATGCATTTTCTTTTTTTGATAATTATATATATATACATTATATATATATATATATATATAATTATGTAGTACGGGTGCTATTTTGCTACTTTGCTATATTGCACTGTGGTGAAGTCAAGACCTTCAGTGTATCCAACACTGGAGCAATGCACTAAATGCATTTTTGACTTAAGGTATTTTTAAGTTATGATGGATTTGTAGGGATGTAGCCCCTATTGTAAGTTGAGGAGCATTTATGTGTGTTTGTGTGTTCTGTCGTCATTTATCTCAAATTCACATCTAATTGTGTGTGCTGCTTTTAATTTTTATCTGCTAACTCTAACAATCCTAGAAGTCAATTGAAGGTACTTCCCTGATTATTATGATATAAAAGAATGTTTAAAATATAAATGAACCTTATAACCACTATCATAAAAGCTAGAATATTAGCTGAGCACAAAGACAACAATTTATAGAGCCAAATATAATGGACCTAATAGTAGAATTTGTAACAACAAAGATGTGAAGTATTTCTATATAATAATGGCTTAATATTATCAAATAGAAAGATTTGAAAGTATTGAAAAATGGCCAAAGATGCCAAGACCCATTTTTATCACATTATCAAGTGATTGCAACATTATTACTAATAATGACTAATCCACCATATTTAGTGATAGCTACCCTAAGCCACAGGTTCAACTGGTCACTCAGTTAATTATTCCATTTTTTTCCAAAAAAGGAAGTGGAATATTATAGTAGAAGCATCATTACCTTTAATGTGAGAAGTCATGGATTACTGACCAAGAACCTCTCCCCGCCACTGTGGGATCTAATCCTTTGATCCTAGTTATTCAAGTATTCTCTTGAGTCTCAGTCTCACTTTAAAAATAGAGTAAAGCCACAGTTCTGCTGTCAGGATTAAATAAATAAGTCATGTGAAGTATATTTGTAAGTGGAAAATCTCCTGGGTAATATAGGTTGCATACAAATAAAATAACATTCTTTTATAGCTTAATTGGTAAATGCATTTATTAATGCATGATAATACAAATCCAAAAAATAATTGACAAAAGAGATCAACCATTAAAATATTCCTATTTTAATTTTCTACAAAGCATCAAAATTGAAGGGGTTTAAAGTTAAAACTTCTTCCAATTTTACAAAAACTTAAAATGTCCTGCCTTTTGTGTATATACCTGTAAGAATTAAATATCTCTAGATAGATCAATACACTACAGTTTTTTTCCAATTAAGCTCCCCCACCCCTTACAGGGTCTCACTCTTGCCCTGGCAAGAGTGCCATGGAATCATCATAGCTCACAGCAACCTCAAACTCCTGGGCTCAAGCAATCCTCCTGCCTCAGCCTCCCAAATAGCTGGGACCACAGACACACCCATCACAGGGCTATTTTTTAAAAATATATTTTTAGTAGAGAGGAAGTCTTGCTCTTGCAAAGGTCTCAACACTCCTGGCCTCAAGCGATCCTGCCACTTCAACCTCCCAGTGCTAGGATTACAGGTGTGAACTACCACACCTGGCGTTTTATTTTTTTTTCTTCCATCTAAGATTTCATATTACTTTTCTGCCATCTGTTTCCTTCACTTTAAACACTGAATGATTATCTTGTAAAATTAGTCAAACAAACTGAATTTGTAATCCCGGCAAATGAGAATATTGTGGCTGTCTACAGAAGACCAGTAATTTACGACGTTTCAAAGGCGTACTCTTTTCTTTTACACTCTCCGAGGCATTAAAATACCTCGCTGTGTTATTCGGGTAGTGCAGAGGGAGCTGAGCTGCCACGCAGGCCCCAACTCTGGAATGTGGTTAATGACATTGTAAATTGCTGATGCCAATTCTGCAAGAATTTCCTTCCTTCTTCCTAACCCTTCATCCTGTTTTTATTTTTCTTCAGCAATTGTGGTACTTTTTATCACCCTGAGGCGCAGCAAGAAAGAGCCCTTGATCATTTCAGAGGAGGACGTGCGGGAGAACGTGGTCACCTACGATGATGAGGGAGGGGGAGAGGAAGACACCGAGGCGTTTGACATCACAGCGTTAAGGAACCCATCTGCTGCCGAGGAGCTCAAGTACCGGAGAGATATCAGACCTGAAGTGAAGCTCACTCCCAGACACCAGACACTGCCCACCCTGGAAAGTATAGATGTTCAGGAATTTATTAAGCAAAGACTAGCAGAAGCAGACCTAGACCCCAGCGTCCCCCCTTATGACTCTCTTCAGACGTACGCCTATGAGGGTCAGAGATCAGAAGCTGGGTCCATCAGCTCGCTGGATTCAGCAACGACACAATCAGATCAAGATTATCACTATCTTGGAGACTGGGGACCCGAGTTTAAAAAGTTAGCTGAACTCTATGGAGAAATAGAATCTGAAAGAACAACTTAGGGGATCAATTCTTGCAACCTTGTAGAATTTGCTTCCTGAGCAAGTGGAGATATAACCTCAGCAATGACAAGGAAGAAGTGTGAAAACAGTACTTGGAACTGGGCAAGCTGTACACAGCTCCTTTAGAAACAAGTGCCCTTTTTATCATCGAAACTGGGTTACTTCATTCGAAGAAAGTCAAATCTGAACAAACTAACAAAAATACAGAGAAAAAGCTATTGTTCCTTGTGTATATTTTCAATTGCTCAATAAAGTCTGTGGTACTGTTTAATGAAGAATATCTGAATTAAGCCAAACAATGATATTTGTTTTAATATTTTGTGATTTATTTTTCAAAAGCAAAACTGAACAAAAAGGCTCAAGATCACTGATGACTATAATTTATAGGGGTGATACACTGAGAAACGAAACCTGTGAAGGTAATCATGACCTCTTTTTTCCACTTTTCTGGGTGGACCCTTGAGACCACACTCTGTTATTGTGACAGATCCCATTAGCCTTGTCTTGTGTTTAAATTACATAAGGTATTTCCAATATACCAGGGCACTCTGTCGTGGACTTGTATGTACCATTTCCCTTTGCCCTCCCCACTTCTTTTCTCCACACAAAACTGATGGAGCATGGGGATTTGCTGCCTGCACTATAATGTATGCAACTTCGGTGCACCCATTGTGCGCTGTACTGAGCACGAGACAACTGTCTCAACCCCGTCTGCCCCCCCTTTATTTTAAACAGGAGATACCCTTTTGTAAATGGGTTGAAAGAATGGTTTAAAGTATATTCCAAACATCTGACATGTCAGGAAATGATTTAATTTAAAAAATAGCCACACACCTATTCTGTAGCAAATGTCGGGGAACTTTATTCTTTTTTTTCCATTTGTTTTAGTACATTTAAATTGGGGGTTTTTATCATTCCTATACCTAAAATTAGCTGTCAAAAATTTTGCCGTTTGGTTTGTGGTTTGGTTCAGCATAATGCTCTTATTTTCATCATAAGCAGTCATCAAAAATATGACATAATAACAATGTAGTCTGAAAAGACTATCCTCCAATTCACATAAACTTCATAGATTCAGGATTGTTTAACCTGTGTTCCTCACAGATGTTCAGACTTTATCTCATGGTCTGATTAGTTCTTACATGCTTAGTATCTTACAGGAGAATGTATAGGACTAGGAGAAAAATACAAAAGAAAGAGGAGAGTCACACTTACTATCCTTTGATATGTCCCCAAACGTCTCTGAGCTTCAGGGTCCAAAACTGCAAAACAGAGATGGTAATGACTTCCCTGCCTACCTCACAGGGTTGTTGTGAGGATTAAATGAACATCTGTAACAATGCTTTGCCAACTGCAAAGTATTCTCTTACGTAAAAGCTTGCAGACTCTTATCCTAATTTTCTAGTTCCATTAGCTTATAAATATATATTTACATACATTTTGCATAAAATATTATATTATCATTGGAGAAGTTCATGAAACCTTCAAGAGTGAAGCAACTGTTTAAATATATAGTACATAAGTCTAATTATTTTAATATTTTCATAAATAAGCTAATTTTCTTAGTATTTCTTGGGGCTTTTCTTTTCCAAATTGTTTTAGATAATATTTTGTTATTGTTGCTCTTGACCTTGAAGTAATATTTCATAGCATAATGGTCCTATTCTCCAAAGATAACCACATCTATGTATTTCAGGTAAATTGGATTTTTTAAACATGATATTAAGAATGATTTGAAGGAGAAGTTTTTCCATTGCTCTTTATATTTATGATAACCTAGTGTCCCCAAAAGTTATATGACATTTTTCTGTCTGATTCTACCCATGTGAAAAATTTTGAGTTTTGCCTCTGTTTGAAACTGCCCTGTGCTATCATATTACAATTCTGAGGTATGGGAAGTAAGTAAGTTTAATTTGAATAATTCTCAATTTGTGTTTTAAGCCTGAGGAATAAAATGTAATTTAAGCTTTTTACAACATTTTAGCTTTCCAGATGCTGCTTTTATCATTTTTTATATCATAATGGTGTGTGTTTTGGTGTGAAGCTAAATCAAAATAGATACTCAGGGGTTTGGGAAATAATCTCTGGATACACTTAATCTGATTAAACTAACTCTGGGCTACATTCACCCTGAAAAGAGGGAAAACGTTCAACAACTTTTGTGGATGCTCATCCTTTGACTTTCCTATGCAAAGGAAACCAGGAATATCAGGTTCTACAAGTCCATTAGGCTTTTGGATTTACATTTTGAAAAAACTATCCATAGCATTTTTTTTTAAATATTCACCTGGTAACTTTATAGATGAGGAATTTAAAAGATGAAAATGTGTGTATACATTTAACCATGTATCATCAGGATCCTATGCATGGTTCTGAATATTGAAATATTTCTCTGATTTTGTAAAACAAAACACTTTAGATCAATCATTTTAATTACACAATAAAATTATAATGGATTCCTTCTAAGCTCCTGATATTAAATCTAAATGTGAAGGCAAAATGGAGCTTCCATAGTCTGGAAATATGTTTCCTTGTAGATTTTTTGAAAAATTTTGTTAACGAAAGCATTCCAAATACTATTTTTATATGATTCTGAAACTAGGCAATTATATCATTATTATAAATATGGATTGGGTCTCATTATTTTTTACTTTGCCTCTTTGAATCAAAAAGACAGTAATGACATAAATCCTCTACAAATTGATGTCATTTAACATTTAATACCTTATTTTAAAATCTCCAGTTTTACCAATGTTAAAAGAAAGTTTTCATAGAGTTTAGTGAGCCAAGAATTTGTACATCAACTCTGAGCTTTCGCTGGCCACAAAAAATCAGTTATGTAATCACATGTCACTAATATGTCATCACATTTAGTAAGCCTTACTTGCGACTTATAGACATAAAGCAAATACAGCTTTAAAATCAATTCACTTTTTCTAATAAGATAATTTTCTATGGACAGGTCTTATACAAAATGGTGGCTGTTAAATTAAAGGAAATTTTATTAAGTAATAATATGATAACATTTTTATCCAAGTTGATTCTTAGCAGAATTGATTAATTAATTGCAAATATTCTTTGTGCAAACATTGAAAAATTAATAGGTTTTACAGAAATCACTAAAAGATATATCATCAAAAATTATTCCTATGACAAATATGTACAAATACAGGTTTGAAGAGAAAATTGAAGAGGAAATCATCATTAAGATAAAGATCTATACAGAGTGAAGTTGTGATTTTTCTGTAACATAGTAAAAGAAGGAAAATATCCTGAGAGGAATTGCACTCATTCAACCACACAGGTGTACACACTCTTACACATATCTTCATGAATATTTGGAGAGTAAGAGAATATTCAAAACAGGATTTGGATATTTGTGTGATCTAAATATGTGATGCATATAAAATTATAATACTCAGCATATGGAAGACTCAGCTACAAGTTAATGAATATCCATTGGCCTTTATTTTGCACTCAAGCTCCTTCTAACCTTCAGGGATGTCAGTTGATTGGAGCTCATTCACAGACGAATTTACACAAAAAAAAGACAAATTATCAAACAATAACAAATCAAAATTTTAGAAACAATGACCTAATGGAAAAACTGAGGCCATTAAATACAAACAAGTGCTTTGACTTAGATATTTAGTCTATTACAATTTAGTTTGAAATATGGGTAGCAGCAGGAATATGTATTGAATCTACTATTCTCAGTAATGAAGAAAACTTAGTACACAATTAGTCATTGTTTTGTTTGTTTTCACAGAGATGTACCCATAAGGATTATTTGGTGTCTTCTTTTTGGTTTAGCTGAATATATACTTTTGAATACAAAAAATCATGTAGACTCATTTCAGAGTTATCAAGAAGGGCCAATTAACTGAGCAGGGTAATGGAACATGCTTGAATCCAGTATTTTGGGGGTAAGTCTCTACCAATTAATGTTGACAGTTTTTGGTCTGTTACTCAACAAACTGGAAATCTAGAGCTGATTATTCTGGCAAGAGGTAAGAGTTCCATGTTTCAAGCTCAAATTGTGCTTAGCTTCTAGGTATGTTATTCTATTTATTTACCTGGTTTTCAATTTCAAGAATAGGACAAATCTCAGAATAGTTCTTTGGAGACAAGACTCAAATTAAAATTCTTTTAGGATTAAAGGCAAATTAAATATTATCTGAAGAAAAAAAAACAATTTAACTTTTATTTTCTCTTAATCTGCAGAAGTTAAATCTTTTTTTTTTTCATTATAGGATTAGAAATATAATAAACCCTGCAGCCAAAAGTAACTCACAACCATTTGGAGATAAGACTAGCACACACAGAACCCAGTCATTTTTTCAAAGTTTCCAAATACATAATTTTAAAATAGCAATACTAAATGAAAACACTTTTTAATATGTTCCTAATCTTTTTAAGACATGTTCCTACACTGATTTGTACCAATGAAAAATATAGTAAGGCAGTTTTTTTTTTTTTTAATAAAAGAAAAGATCAGAGAAAAACAGAATGTATTTTTCTTTGAAGCATTGAATAATAAAAGAAGAAAACTCATAGTCTGCTAAGGAATGGTTGCATTTATCTACTTTGCTGAGTTTATGGAAATGAAGAATTTTTGTCCTTCAGCACTACAGAGGCATCAAACCTATTTTAGTAATGATTCTTTTTTAAACTCCTAGGTGAAAGTGAATGGAGAAAATGAGCATTCAAGGGTGCTTGAAATTATATCCTGTGAAGAAGGCATAAGCTATTTATAGATTACAGTGCATTTATCAGCTGGTTTTGCCCAGCAATACTAACTTTGGAAATAAGAAAATGGACCATAGGCTGGGCGCGGTGGCTCAAGCCTGTAATCCTAGCTCTCTGGGAGGCCGAGGTGGGCGGATTGTTTGAGCTCAGGAGTTCGAGACCAGCCTGAGCAAGAGCGAGACCCCATCTCTACTATAAATAGAAAGAAATTAATTGGCCAACTAATATATATAGAAAAAATTAGCCGGGCATGGTGGCGCATGCCTGTAGTCCCAGCTACTTGGGAGGCTGAGGCAGCAAGATTGCTTGAGCCCAGGAGTTTGAGGTTGCTGTGAGCTAGGCTGACGCGGCACTCACTCTAGCCTGGGCAACAAAGTGAGACTCTGTCTCAAAAAAAAAAAAAAAAAAAAAAAAAAAGAAAATGGACCATAATTGTTAATGTCGCCCTAATAATTTTATTCAGTCAATTTTTCTTATGTCAAAAAAAGCATCAAATGTTTACCCTAAATCATCTACTGGCATTTTCAAAGTGCTATTCAAATGCCATAGTTTTAAACAGAAATCTATACATCCTAATATTTAATAATTGAGTAAGGTGGTCCAAACATATATGCAAGGGCACAGAAAAGTATATTAAAACATTTTTCTGGTGATATTTGTCATTATCAATAAAATTATAACCTCATTTTAGAGATAAGAAAAGTATATAAGAAGCTATAGACAATGCAGTATAAAGCAAAAAGTGGCAGGTGTTCCAAAAGAGGCTCAGACACGATGCTATGCAGGATCACATCAAAACTGTGTGTACAATGTGCTACACTTGAGGTGTTCTATAGGATGAAAGAATGATTCAAGTGGCAAAGGAGACTGCAGAAGGAAATAGAAGCAGAGGGAGCAGTTTAAGCAAATGTCCAAAGGTAGGTTATTCTATATACACTACAGGATTCATGCTGGGAAATAATGATAAAGTAAGATGTCCAGGGAAGTTGAATTTAGAGTTTAGATTGATTGAAACTTATTCTTTAGTCAATGGGATTGAGTTTATTTTACTCACAAACAGGAAAGTGACTCCATCTTTTATTAATGTCTAACATCCACTAAAGATATATTAAAGGAAGGTTCTAGAGTTATGTGTACCTACATAGGAAATATTTGACAATTTTAATTCTTTCAAACAAATAATTGCCTATTTTAAGACTATACATTGAAAAGGCTTTTAAAAAAAAAGTCATAAATAATATACATTTCAGTTTTGATTGTTGAAATCATATAATTTTGTTTATCCTAATAAACATAAATGAGAAGAGTGATGCTTTTTAAGAGCAATATTTATTCACATAAATTTATTCTTAACTGGATAAATGTGTATACTTTCTATAATCATTGTTTAAGGTATAAAATATTTTTGAACTAAAAAAATATCCAAATACCAAAGACCAAATTGATGCCTTATTGTAACTACATAAGTTATTTTTAATAAATTATTTTAATACTCAAGATAAACTGTCACATAACCAAGTGTTTCATTAAATGATAATTTATGTTTAGATTTATTTTCAAAAAGTGACCATCACATAATGAATGATATTTTTAAGATGACAGGCAGATTTAGTTTGAAATCCCAAATTTTATATCTTCTGTTTCTCACTTTTTCCTCTTTCATATGTACTTTTTTTTTAACAATCTTTGAAAGCTATGTTTGAGCAATTTCTACATTTCATGTATTTTTCAGAACAAATTCAAGAAAATGTTTTTCAGAAATAGAAGGTAGTTATCATGTTATTTTATGGTGTGGATTTTCACCGCATTTTCTCCCTCTGTCACTAATCATGCTCTTTCTCAACAAAAAGTAATAAAAAAAACTGCATTCAGAAAAATACTCTGTAACAGTTACTTTCCTGTGAGCCTGAAGTTTTATTCCATGATGTGGTCTGGTTTTGCAGCTTTTGCAACAACGTATATTGCCAATCTCCTGGAAGTCATCCTATTTTTATTATTCCAAAGATAGCTAGGGAAGTTCTTTTTCACATGAAATTTATTACATTTCAGTGATTTTTTTAAAAAATCAAAACAGCTTTGATGATCCATTTCATAAGCCATTGAAAGTATAACTGAATTTAAAATAATGCTTTTCTCTTTACAAAGTATTTTTAATATCATGTTGTAAAAGTTTAATTTATATGTAATTTTCAAAAAATAAATATAATTTTACAAATTCCCTTTTTCACCTGGAAGGAAAGATAGAAAGCTGTTTTTTTTTTTTTTTTCAGAAAAAGAATCAGCACTGAATAAATTTCTCGTTTCATCACATAAATGATGTTTTCTCTTTAAAATTCCAAACAAATTTTACAATATTGATCACACAATGAAAAGTACATGGCATAGACATTTCAATAAAATACCTCAATTAAAAAAAATAACTTTTAAATCTATATCTTCTAGTTTAGGTTGAGGTACAATGCTGAAGCTCCTTCTAATTTCTGTTTAGTTAAATTCTCTTCAGAATGTGACTTCCAAACCAGGGAAAGAAATGTACCGTTACACCTGCCTCCCATTAACATAATTATTTTCTTTCATTCACCAAGCCTTAAGATAGTTGGGAGTCCCACTCATCTTTCGCCATGTCAGTTTCTGTATGAGAGAATGAGAGAATACAGGAAAACGAAATGCTTTATGGGACAAATAGTTTTGAAAAAATCAGGTCACAACTTAGCTTTTCTTGATTCCAATCAGTATCTTGGATCATAACATGGAACTGGGTGATATTAACAGAAAGAATCAGCTGGACACGGTGGCTCACACCTGTAATCCTAGCACTTTGGGAGGCTAAGATAGAACAATCATTGAGTTCAGGATTTCAAGACCAGCCTGGGAAACATAGGAAACCCCATCTATACAATAAATAAACTAGCTGGTGTGGTGGCTAATTTAAGGAAATATTGAATAAAATAAAAGTGATTTATTTAGGATCTGTGTCTTCACCTGTCTAGCAATAAAACTTTATATTCCACATACAGCAAGAGAAATAATTTGTTTCCATAGCAAATAGCTTAGTTGTGATGAAGTATATTTTATCAGCACACAGTGACTTAGGATTAAGACAGATCATATCAGAAAGGGTACATTTTAAAGAAATTTCTGCTTTTTGCTTTTCTCTATATCCCAACTATACATCAGCCCCTCTCTGTTTTACAATGGCTTAACCTTCTTGTTCGCTGAAAAGTTAGAAATCACTAGGTAAGTAAAATAACAGAATTTCACATCTTTGCCTTTTTCTTTTCCAAATCTTACTTTGTTTCAATGAACAACTTTGACACTTACGACTTCTTAGATCCCATCGAAGTCTGCTTCTCCAGCTTCATTCTGTCAGTTAAAGAATTGTTCTCTCAAAGTTTTGGGTTTTTTTTCATCCTCTACCTCAAGAATGCCACTGAAAAAAGTTTTAAAAAAGTGACTTCGAAGAAATCAAAATAGTGGTGAAATTGCACAGATTTCTGAGAGAGTTACTCTGAGGTGTCTTTAGTCACTGATTTTGCCAGTGGATTCTTGAAGAGAACCAACAGCCATGCCAGGTTACACTTCATTTTTGCATGAAGACATTAAATAATATGGGAACTGAATATTTCAAACTCCAAAATAAAAGTAATGACAAAATTATTTACCATAGAACAGAACCCGACTATAGGGGAAGATAATTAAACAAGGAATTATTTAACAAAATGCTAATGACCATGCCAAGAAAAGTAAAGCCAGGAGTAAAAAGAATGTAGTTACAATAGTTGGACTTGGAAAGTCTTTTCAGATGGCATTGGGGAAACTGATTCTGGTCAGTAATACTTTTGAATAAGAACACATCCCTACCACTATGCATGAGGAAAACAAAAATAAATTTTTGGCCAATCAAATAATAAAAAGCATAAAAAGACTAAATTGTTGAGGAATGAAAACGCTTTATATTACTGAAATTATGAGAACAAAACATGTTAGCAAATTAGGACTAAATGGCTAAAGGCAGTCATTTTCTGTGTGGTTTTTAGAAAGTGAAGAGTTGGTAATAGGAAAAATTATTAAGTGTAGGTTTCTTAGGAAATCCCACTGTGGTTTATTTTTTCAGATAGAAATTGATTGACAGGAAATAAAAAGCTACACAAACATAATGTGTACAAATATAAAGCCACACAAATATAGCAAATATCATGTGGAGGAAGAAATTTCAGGAATCAAAGCCAAATTATTAAAGGAGGGATAAATCATTCATCTGAGGACATACAACTGGTCTCAAATCCAGGTTACAGCTCCTAATAGAAAAGATCGTATGGCAAGCACAGAAACAGTGGTATAGTTTACCGGTCCCATATACATATTGGATATATCACATGAGAAGCTGCTATGGAACATATTTTTTTTTCCTGTATCCCTCAGGACATTAAACTTCTCTGGAAATAAAGAGTTGAAAAATTTCAACCTGGAATTATCAATACCCTGAGACAGTTCACAACATTTTGAATTATAATAACAGCAAGAGATAAACTCTATCACAATTAAGAAGGTATGAATAAAAATTAACTCCTAAGTGTCCCTAGGTTTTGAGTAGAATGCAGAAGAGGATTTGAGTAGAATGCAGGAGTAGGATTTGAAGGAGATGCCACATGTTCTTCTAGATTCTGTATCATTTCTATTATATTTCAGAATTTCCAAGTGCTGGTTGATGTGTGTTCATGATAGTTGAGTTTATTATTAATTATGATGTAAAACCATGTTGTTATTTTACATGATAGAGTCCCTGTAATCCCTCTAGAGAGCTCTCAGACTTGAAATAGGCTTCCTAAGTTTATCAGATGCATGTATTGTCATCTTTTAAAATAGCCCAATATGCCAAAGGATGAGTGTTACTGGTTTTATTGTCAGTGTAGTCATTGAGTTCCATAGAGAAAGGAAGAAACTATTTTCAAGGGAAAAAACATTATCATTGATGAGAGTCAGATTTAACTGTTTACTCTAATTCTTAGTCATAAAATACATATAAGTTTTATAATGATTTAGTTATGCATGAATTAAAAAAAAGTAATATATTCGAACTTCCTTTTGAGCATACCAATCAAATAGCCTTCTATTCTCCCAGAGGTAACCACTCTTTTGACTTTTGATTAGAATTTTTCTTTAATGTATTTTTGTACCTTCCTTCAATTGAGTAATAATTTAGATATTCTTCTGTGATTTTATGTTCCTTAATACTTTTTGGAAAGCTCAATTTGCCAATATTACTAACAGTGGAAGATTTCTAGAACATAAATTATGCCAAAGAATTGTCCCTAGCAGCGTTCGTCCCTGGATATCATGCTCTAGTATTAGTGATTTGCTGCTCTAGGAGAGTCTCAGGATTCTCCCAGAAAGGTGATTCATGTCAATCAAGGACAATTCTCCAAAAATGTCATCCACAGCAGCTTGGAATGGTGCACCAACTAATAAAGGGAATCTAGACAGGCCACCAACAGTATCTACTTTGTGAGTTCTTCTCCCCTAGTCTGTTAATTGACAAGTTTATTACTATCTTTTTTTTTTTTTACTTCCCTGATATCTGTTCTCAGCTTCATACTCTTTAAATTCTTTAACATTCCTTCTGCTTTATTTGAATTCATTAATTGATTATATTGAATATTTTAAGTTTAAAACAACTCATTCAAGTTCAGAATTATTTTTTTTTTTCCAAGACACAATCTCCCTCTGTTGCCCTGGCTAGAGTGCCATGGAGTCATCATAGCTCACTGCAACCTCAAACTCCTGGCTCAAGCAATTCTCCTGCCTCAGCCTCTTGAGTAGCTGGGACTACAGGCACATGTCACTGAAGCCTCACTAATTTTTATTTTTATTTCTTTTTTCTTTTTTGTAGAGATGGGCTCTAGCTCTTGCCCAGGATGGTCTCAAACTCCTGGACTCACTCAAGCAATCAGTCCTCCTGCCTGAAGCCTCACAGTGTGCTATGATTACAGGCATGAGCCACCATGCCCTGACAGATTTTCTTATTTTCTAATGTTAGCTTTCCAGGATGCAAATTCACCCTCACCCTTTTATAACTTTTATTTGCATTTATTAAATCACTGCTATCTACTATAACAGACTGAAGTCTAAATCTCACTAGCTTATCAGAATAGTTTATTTCTTGTTCGGGAATAATCTAAATGAGTCTTTCAGATTTGCAGCTGCATCTCCTCCAAGCACTAATTCACGAATCCAGTCATTTCTGATTTATATTTCTCACATCACCTAGGCCTTGCAGCAAAATCTGGACCCTCTGCATCCAGTTCCCTTCATAGAAAAGACCAACCCACTGCTTAATCATTTCCACTTACATTCTATTTGGTGAGATCTTGGCATTTTGGTGAGATCTGGCTCATCCAGATACATGAAGAGGTGTAAAATGCCACTGGCTATGTAACCACTTCTCAGGAATAAATTTTCAAGAAAAAGAGAGTAGGAATATTAGAGCTCCATCCTTGCCACAAGATGTACCCAAAAGCTGTATGTACTACACGCATCAGTGTTCACTGTTTTATTTGCCATTAAGATTTGTCCCTGAACAAAGGGATAATTAAAACTTTTTAAAAATTGCTAAACTTTTAAAATTTATTAATTGTATTTTGCCATTTGTTTTTAATTTTATTGTATCATAGACAAATAACCCTGAATGATAACAATTTTCCATTTTAAAAAAATTCATGTCATGCAATTTTATGCTTAATTTAAAAAATATATTGTCTTGAAAACATTGTGCATTCTTTATCTGTTAAGTATGTTATTTTAGAAAACTTAATTACAATAATCACTTTCTTGCTTAAAAATATCAAGTAGTGATATAATTAGGCTAATATCCTGCACTCCAATGATGTATTTTTCAATTCTCCTTGTAACTTTGTCAATTTTTTTCCCATACATTTTAAGTTATACTACATTTTTACAAACACTTTTATAATTCTTGCTTCAACTTGGATATTTGGTGCTCTTATAAATATGTAGTAACACTCTTTATCTATAGTGGTATTTTTTAATCTTAAAGTATATTTTGTCTCATTAACATTTTAAACATTTTCACTTAAGTGATATATTTTATGATCTTTTATGTTCAGTCATTTTTGTTTTTATGTTTTATGAGGATCTCTTGAAATCTGCATATGTACAAAGCACTTCACTTTCTTTCATATTTCATTGATCACAATAAGTCACAGAACCATGGCAAATTTAAGGTAATTAGTAAGTGCATTCATCTAGGAAAAAGAGGAGAACCAGCAATATTGGTGAATGGCATCCTTTGTTCATAGTCATATTTGTTTTTGGTTTTACAATCTTAATTTTTTGATTATTTGTAATAAAATTTGACACTGATATCTTTTAAAATTTCTTTTCCTTTATTGTTTTCTTTTAAATATTTCTTGTTGTAATATTTTTATTTGATATATTTGAAATCATAAGCTTATCTTTTAATATCATAAAAAACTTAGACAATGTGACATGTACAATTTACTTACTGAAGTTTAAAATGAATCAAAAATTATTATCTGGTGGTATTAAATTAAGAACATTTTAGGCCGGGCGCGGTGGCTCACACTTGTAATCCTAGCACTCTGGGAGGCGGAGGCGGACGGATTACTCGAGGTCAGGAGTTTGAAACCAGCCTCAGCAAGAGCGAGACCCCGTCTCTACTATAAACAGAAAGAAATTAATTGACCAACTAATATATAGAAAAAATTAGCCGGACATGGTGGCACATGCCTGGAGTCCCAGCTACTTGGGAGGCTGAGGAAGTAGGATTGGTTGAGCTCAGGAGTTTGAGGTTGCTGTGAGCTAGGCTGACGCCATGGCACTCACTCTAGCCTGGACAACAAAGCGAGACTCTGTCTCAAAAAAAAAAATTAAAAATATAAAAATAAAAAAAATAAAAATAAATTAAGAACATTTTGATGAAAATTATTCTCTTATGCATTTAGTCAATATTTAATTCTAATTTGTTCTGATGGTCATATTTAAACATTACCTCTGCTGTTTTCATAATACTTATGTTAGCTTATATTTAGCCTCATGACTGTTTTCTTATTGAAAATTCCTAGAATCTTAAATATATTTCTGGAATAAAATTTTTAATGTTTTTTCTTGCTATTGATAAGTTATCTTTGTTTTTTTGTCTAACATGTCATGATTTTGCTGTCATTTTAAAAAGTTTCAATATTTTTTGTAGCTTCATAAACATATAGACTTCAACATGTTTTAGTAATATTTTGCTGTCTTTTGGCATCCCTTGTTTCTGACTACAGAAGCCAAAAAGAGGCCAAAAGAAATGATTAAGCAGTGGATTGGTCTTTTGCATGATAGAAGCTAGATGCGAATAGTCCAGGAGTTCAGAAGTTCTCAGCTTGGATTTTTTATTTTTATTTTTTTGAGTAATAAGTTATTATTTTCCAGCTGTTTTAAAATTATTTTGTTTTTAGTGTTTCAGAATTTTAAATTTTGAATATAATGTATCTAGAAATAGACTTTTTTTGGTTGTATTTATAACTCTGGGGGCCTACCATGCTTCTTTAATCAGAGAATTTATTTAATTTGTATAAAAGTATATACCATTATTATCTTTTCTAATATTGTATTTTCTCTACTCTTTATAGCTTATCTCCTTGATATTTTAGACCTCACTTTCTACTTTAAGTGCTTTAACTACTCTTTAAGATTGTCTCCCTTTTTTCTCTGTCTTGCATTGTGGATAATGTTTTCAAATCTTTCCTTCAGCTCATTAATACTCATCTATATTTACCCTCTTGAAAAGCCAGCCTTTGAGTTCTAATTTGTACTACCATATCGTTAGTTTCCAGAAAATATTTTTAAAGTTGTCTCATAGTTAATTTGAATTATTTTAAAAAATAAACTTTAATTTTGGAACACTTTTTAGATGTACTGAAAAAACGTGAAAACATTACAGACAGTTCCAATACACCTTGCATACTTTCTTCTGTTGTTATAAACCAAAATGTCTTGTGCCCCACCCTGCCAAGAATTCATAGGTTGAAGCCTTAAGCCTCAATGTGATGATATTTGGAGATGAAGCATTGGGGAGATAATTAGGCCCACATGAGGTCATGAGAGACCAGAGCTCTTCCTCTTTCTCCCTACCATGTGAGGACACAGTGAGAAGTGGGCCATCTCCAAGCCAGGAAGAAGGCCTTCACCAAGAATAGAATGGGTTGACACCTTAATCTTTGACTTTCCAGACTCTAGAAATGTAAGAAAATAAGTTTCTATTGTTTAAGCCACCCAGTCTATGTTATATTGTATGGCAGCCCAAGCAGACTAATAAACCTAACACAGATTGAGTATTCCTTATCTGAAATGCTTGGTACCAGAGTTTTTCAGATTTTAGATTTTCTGTATTTTTGAATATTTGCATATACATAATAAAATATCTGGGGATGGTACTCAAGTCTAAACATGAAATGCATTATGTTTCATATATACTTTATACACAGAGCCCGAAGGTAATTTTATACAATATTTTAAATAATTTTGTGATTGAAACAAAATTTGAATACATCGAACCATCAGAAAGCAAAGAAGTAGCTTTCTCAGCCACATACGTGGAGAAGTTTATGACTCTGTTTCTTCAGGTCATGTATGGTGGTCATTCCAACAAAATACTCTCCTGTGAGATGTTTCATGCTTACATCGTTGTCCAGTATCTCTCATAGCTTGACTTTCTGAGCTATAGATAAAAATAAATCCTTACTCTTTTTGTTTTCACTACCACTCATAGAAGTATCTACAGACATTTCAGAAATTTTCAGCAACATCTTTACACAAGAGAGTGGAGAATAAGCATCCAAAAAGAAAAAAAAAGGCAGTGAGTAAAACACATAAGTCTTTAGGTCTTGGCCCTATGTTGTGGATTTTATTACCATTTGTGTACACAGAAAAGATATATAGCAGCTAAAGGGGGGTGGAAGGGATTGTCTCCCTCGGGGACACTGAATAAACTGTGCATTGTCTTTCTACGTTTTGGCAGCTACCCATTATATGAGGTCAGGTATGACCTTTTCTACTTCTTGTGTCGTGTTAGCACTCAAAACATTTTGGATTTTGGAGCATATTGGATCTTGAATTTTTGGATTTGGGATACTCATCCTGTATTAGCATTTTATAGCAGTATGGTTCATTTGTTATAATAAATGAATTAAAATTGGCACACTATTATGAACTAAAGTTCATACTTTATTCACATTTTCTAAATTTGTACCTCATGTCCTTTTTTATAATTTAGGATCTCATTGAGGATAGAGTATTGCATTTAATCATTAAGGGAGTCATTAAGCTTCTTTGAGCTGTGACAGTTTCTCATACTTTCCTTGTTTTTGTGGCCTTGATAGTTTTGAGGAAAACTTGCCAACTCTCTTGTAGAATTTCCCTTTATTGGAATCTGTCTGATGTTTTCTCTTGGGTAGAGTGAGGCTATGGATTTTTGGAAGGAAGTCTACAGAGGTAAAATTGAATTTTCATCACATCACAGCAAATACATATATTGTCAACATGACTCACCACTGTTGAAGTTGATCTTGATTATCTGGCTGAGATAGTGTTTATTCGGTTACCCACTGCAAATGTACTTTTTTTTTTTTTTTATACCTTTCCATACTGTAGTGTTTGGGAGGAAGTTACTATGTACAGCCCATATTTAAGGAGTAGGCAGTTATATTCCACATCCTTGAAGCTAAAGTAGCTACATAAATTACTTGGAATCCTTCTTCATGGAAAATTTGTTTCTTCTTCTCATGGATTTGTGTATCCAAACATTAATTTATACCAGCATGCATATAGGTATTTATTTTATACTTTGTATTTTAATTTAACACTACTTTGTTTTGTTGGCCAAATTTTTCCAGCTCTCATCACCTGCAGCTCTTCCAATTGGCTCCTGTATGCTTTGAGCATACCACCATCAATGTATATTTGTTTTATTGTGGAGGGTTTTTTTTAAGCATTTCCTTATTTTATAGTCTGGAAAAATGCTCTCTCTCTCTCTCTCTCTCTCTCTCTCTCTCTATATATATATATATATATATATATATATATGCTCTCTCTCTCTCTCTCTCTATATATATATATATATATATAGAGAGAGAGAGAGATGATATAGATTTCTCCTATGTATGTAGCAGTATCAGCTCTTTCTCCAAGGAGTCTTGATTCTTTTTATTGTAGAATGGTATCAGAAAATAAGATTTGGGTATTAAATGTTCTCTTTTCTACTGTAATTTCTTCAGGCATCAGAGCAAAGAAACACACATGGGTATAATAATGCATATATATATATATATATATATATGCAAGTATTTTATATGTAACCATTTCTATCTATGTTAAGGTAAAATGAGTTAATACTGTTGCTTCAATTCTATTCCATGACTACATGATCAGTTTATCCTCCTAGCCTGCTTAGCTATAGAATTCCATTCTAGCAATGAGAAATCTGATTCTCATTATCACTGTCCACTTGCTTAATTGTTTAATTCCAGCATACATAAATAGTAGTATCAAGATTGTTAACGCCTATACCCGTAGAAAACAACTTTATCATCCAGAGAGCAACATTTAATGCAATATCTTTTGCTCTTTGTCTTACAGAATGGACACATTTCCAAAGCTACTTAGACCAGGATACTTTCTCCCCATGCCGCTCAGTGAGGTTGCTTCATACATTAATAATACGATTTGATCATTTTACCCATTGTGCGTTCTATCCAGGGATTCCCTCCACTTCCTAAACAGTTTTTCTAATTAACATCCAGTAAGATTCACTCTTTATGCTGTAAAATTCTATAGGCTTTGAAAAATATACAATATCATGAATCTACCCTTAGAGTATGACACATTATAGTTTCAATGCCCTGAAAAATACTTATGTTGTACCTGGCAAACACCTCTCCTTGAAATCCTGGCAACCAGTGATCTATTTCTCATTTCTATGGTTTAGCCTTTGCCAGAATGCTATATAATCAGAATGATAAAGTTTGTAGCCTTTTCAGCCAGGCTCTTTTTTACTAGGTGATATATGTTTCAGGTGCCTTTTCATGGTTTGAGTACCCGTTTCTTTCTATCACTGAGTAAAATTTCATTGTATGCATATAATAGTTTGTTTATTAATTCACTTTTTGTAGGATATCTCGGTTGCTTCCAGTGCTTGGCAATTATGAATAAAAATTTCCATAAACATATACATTAAGGCTTTTGTCTGGACGTATGTTTTGAGCTGGGCAAATACCTAGGAGCAAGATTAGTAGATTGTATTGTACATATGTTTACCTCTATCAAACTGTCACTATCTTCTGAAGTGGCTGTGCCAGTTTACGTTCTGAACAGCAGTAAATGAGTTTCTCTTACTCCAGATTCTGGCCAGAAATTAGAATTTGTTAAATAAATTAAATATCTTGTTGTTTTAATTTGTATTTCCCTGAAGATAAATGACCTTGAGTGTCTGTTTTTCTGTCTATGTTTTTGTCTTCCTCTGGTATATTCATTGGTAAAATACCTGTCCAGATTCTTTGCCTGTTTTTATAATTGAGTTTTTCCTTATTGTTGAGTTTTAAAAGATCTTTATATGTTTTGAATATAAGTTTTTGTCAGATATACATTTTGCAAATATTTTACTCAATCCGTGTCTTGTCTTATTTTCTTAGCAATGTCATCCACAGAGCAGAAGTTTTTACTGTGATAAACTCTAAATTATCAATGTTTCCTTTCATAGATTGTGTTTTTAGTGTTTATATAAAAATATATTTCCAAACTCATGATAACCTAGATTTTATCCTATTATCTTCTAAATGTTTTATAGTTTTGCATTTTACAGTTAGGTCTATAATTTATTTTGAGTTAATTTTTTATGAAGGGTGTTAAGTCTGTCTCAAGAATTATGTTTTTTATTTTTTTAATATGGGCATCCAATTATTCTAGCACCATTTGCTGAAAAGACTATCTTTTACCTATTGAATTACCTTTATAGATAATTACTTGCCTATATCTCTAGGTGCCTATTTTTGTGCTTTACATTCTGATCTATGTGTCTATTTTTCACCAGTGCCATTCTGTCTTGATTATTGTAGCTATACAGTAATTCTTGAAGTCAGGTGGCATGAGTCCTACAATATTCTTTTTCTTAGTATTGTAGTGGTTCTTCTATATATTTTGCCTTTTTATATAAATTTTAAGATCAGTTTTTTAGTATCTACAAAATGGTTTACTGGGACTTTGGGGGATTATGTTGAATTTGTAGATCAATTCGCTAAGTATCGGAATCTTAAAAATATTGAGTCCCCCAATCCATGAGCACAGAATATCTGTTTATTTAGATCTTTGATTCCATTCATAAGAGATTTGTATTATTTGCATTGCTATAGAATCTGCTATGTTCTGAATGTTTGTGTCCCCCAAAATTAATATATTGAAAACTAATCTCTAATGTGATATTATTAAGACAGATGGTCTTTGAGTGGCAATTAAGTCTGGAAGGCAGAGTTATCATGAATGAGATTAGTACCCTCACAAAGAAGGCCCAAGAGAGCTGCCTTGCCCCTTGCACTCTGTGAGGATACAGTGAGAAGGTGTAATCTGTGAACCTGGAAGCAGTTTCTCACTGGACACTGAATCTGCTGGTGCTTTGATCTTGTACTTCTAGGCTCCAGAACTGTGAAAGATAGATTTCCATTGTTTATAAACCACTCAAATTATGGTGCTGTTTTTTGTTTTGTTTTGTTTTGTTTTTAATAGCAGGCTGAACAAGACACTACCTGTACATATTTTGCTAGATTTATACTTAACTATTTCATTTTTTGGTGTTATTTTCAATGCTATTTTTTTTTATTTTAAATTCCATTTGTCATTGTTGGTAACCAGGATAGCAATTAACTTTATAATTTCATATGAACCTTATATCCAATGATCTTGCTATATTTGTTTATTAGTTACAAAAGGTTTTATTTTTTATCAGACTTTTGGGGTGGTGTACATAAACAATTATGTCACTTTGAACAAAGTCACTTTTATTTCTTCCTTCTCTTCGACATACTTTATGTCCTTCCCTGTCTTTTTGCCTTAAATAGGACTTCCTGTATAATATTAAAAAGAGTTGTGAGAGAGGACATTTTACTATTTCAGACATCATCAAGACCATCCTCTAGGTTCAATAATCCTCTTAGAGTACTCACAACAAAAGATCTATAGTTGTACTGAAGAGTTTTATGTATTATAGTAAAAGGATAGAAGCAAAAATCTGCAAAGGGAGAAGGTGCTTGAGATTTTTAGGGTTTTCCTGAGAAATAAAACCAATAGTCTAGCAAGATAGATATAGACAGGCAGATAAATAGGAGATTTATTATAAGAATTAGCTCATGTGATTATAAAGGCTGAGTAATCCCACTCGATGCTTTCTTTGAGCTGGACAATAAGAAGAGCCAATGTTGAAATTCAGCCAGATTGCAAAGGCCTGAAAATAAAGGAGGGAGGCATGCTTGGGTAAGTCCTAGAGTGGAAAGGCCTAAAAACCAGGAGCTCTGATGTCTGAAGGCAGGAGAAATGTGTGTTCCAGATAAAGAAGAGAGAAATTTCCCTTCTTCTGCCCTTTTGAATGATTAGGGGCCTCAGTGGATTGGATGATACCCACCCACATTGATGAGGGAGAATCTACTTTATTGTGTCTATTGATTCAAATGCTATTGACTTCCAGAAACACCCTCACAGCCACACCAAGAAATATTGTTTTATCAGCTATCTGGGCACCCTTTCACCCAATCAGGTTGACACATAAAATTAACCACCACAATGGGGCAGCATACAGAGGAAAGCAGGTACAAGCTTCTAAGAATCTTCTCAGAGGAATCACATAAGACACACTAATTTCTCCAGGAATAACTTCTTAGAACACAAGTTACATGTGTTTACCAAGGAAACTCATTAGTTTTCAATTTCCACGTTTTTCACTGGGGGCTGATCATGTACACATGATCTGTCTAGCTCATGTTAAACTTCCAGACTTACAGAAGTAAAGGGATAAGATGTTCAGAATAAACTATATCATTCACACAAACAATTTTTTAGACACAGTAAGCCCTGTTTGTCAGTTAAGAAGTAGTGGAAAATATCCTAAAGTCCAAAATCTCAGACTTTAGCCAAAGACCAAGTTGTAAGTTGGTCTTTCTAAAGAACCAGTCTTAGGTCTGCTATGTTAACTCTTTTTCTGTAAACCTTCTTTGTTCTTTATATTAGAGGAAAAGAATACAGTTCCTCATCATTAAGTATGTTAGATTTAGGTTTCTTTCCTACATGTTCTTTATCAACTTCTGTTTTGCATTGTTTGGAGCCTGCAAAGATTAACATTATATAATTATATGCCTAGCCATTTAAAATTATGCCTTCATATTTTACCGATATGTGAGATGTTTTTCACAAAGAGGGTTTTTAAATATATATATCATATTCCCCTGTTGCCAGAAACAGAATTAGTTTGCATTTCTGCACTCTGGCTCAAACTCTCATTTCAGAACAAATCTCAAAGGCTAGTGGCAAACCATGACAGCTATATTTCAAAAGAAAACCATTTGTTAAAATTGCATCAGGCCTCAAATTTAAAAAAAAAATGAAAATGAAATGAAGAGCCATGTATAATTATTCTTAGCTGGAGAATATATTCACTGCCATCACTTTTTTTCTGTCATTTTGGAATATTCATATGGATGTGGCAAATAACCAAACTGCTTTCATCCATTTTGTGCTGCTGTAACATAACACCTGAGACTGGATAATTTATAGTGAACAGAAATTTATCTCTCACAGTTCTGGAACCCGAAAAGTCCAGGATCAAGCCTCTAGTATCTGGTGTGGCCCTTCTTGTTTCATCATGCCCTGGTGGAAGGTGGAGTGGTCTAGAGAGGGTGAGAGAAAAAGAGACAGAGGAAGACAGAGAGAGTGAGAGAGAGAAAGAGAGAGATGAAAGGGGGCTGAACTCATTCTTTTAAAAGGATCCCACTCCCTGTATAACAAATCCACTTCCATAATAGCAGCATTAATCTATTTGTGAGGGCAGAGCTCTCATGACCTAATCACCTCTTAAAGGAGCCATCTCTTACTGCTACAATGGCAACTAAATTTCAGCGTGCATATGGGAGAGAATAAACATTCAAACTATGGCACAATCTTTAGTGAGGAATCTTTAGTGGTCATAAAGCAATTAGTATTTGCAGTAAATAGTTACCGTCACTTCAAAACAGAAGTCTTCATCAGGGCTCACACTTCCCTTGGGAGCATTCTCCTAACTTAATAATCGATGTAGAAATCTGTTTTCACAAATGGGGTGGGGAGGCTCACTTTTGAATCCCTTCTTATCTCATGCACTCAATTTTTTCATGTATTGATTATATATGTGCATGTACACACAGACAATATATACTCATATATGTGCATACACACATACACACACATATATATAATTAGAACTAGCTACAATTTTCAATCACAAACCTTGCTAAACCACTTAAATAAATGCATTAGTAATTTATCCATCAAAATAATTAAACATGTGTGTTTATACCAATATTTCTTTTGTCATAAAATTACACAAATTCTATGATAAAAGAACTTTGAAAATTCTAAGTATATTTTTAACTTCTAAATATTTAAAAATTTACATCACATTTTTATCATTATATTCTTACATTTACTAAGTTATGATCTGGAATTTAATTTTTGAATATTTTAAGAATTGTAACCAATGACATGATTAGTATTCTTTTAAATATTTCATGGATATGTAAGGAAAATTTTTGTGTGCTCAAAGGATATGCTGGTCTAAATATCTAAAGCAGATGGTTATATAATATAAAGAGTACATTTTACTTTTCCACTAATAACCTTATGTGTTGTTCTGTTGGATTCTAGTTTCTAATATTTTAGGTAGGAATTCTGATACTAAATAGTTTACTATTTTTTTCATGTTTTCATTACTGATTCTTTCTGGCACAGTATCTACTTTTCTTGAATTCAGGATGTTTATAGAAAATGTCTGTGCTGTTTTTCACTATTTAACTTTTTCAAACTGAACGCCTAAGTATTTCTCAATTTGGGGGGATTACCTTCTGCTATTTGTTTAACTATTTCTTCTATCTTTTCTTTTTCTTATCATGACAGTATTTTTACAAACATGTTAGAGTTATTGAAACTCTCATTCATGCATGATTTCTATCTCCTTGTGGTTTTACATTCAGTTTTTAGATATTTCTTCAACTTGATATCAGCGGTCACTAACCTTTGGGTAGATAGTAACAATCTCTTCTCCAATTTATCTTCTTGGGTTGTGATTTTGGTTGTTGATTTGTAGCTGTAGAAAGTTTTTCTGTGATTCTGCTTGTATGTCCTTAACTAGTACCAAAACCATTTACATGCAAATGTAGTCTGTCTCTTTTAGTAACTAGCTTGGTTTAGACATCAGATTTAGTTCTTCCATCTTTCTCTATGCTAGTGTTATCCAATAGTAATATAATATGAAATAAGGTGCTAGAGAAACATAAATATGGGCATATCATACATTCATAGAAATATAAATAATTTTTATTTAGTTTCCACATTAAAAATAAGTAGAAGGAAATAGGTAAAAGTAATTTTGATAATATATTTTATTTAACCCATATATCAAAAATAGATCAATTCAATATTCATCAATATAAATTAATAATAAGATACTTTATTTTATGTTTGTTATAGTTTTTAAACTTGCTGTAGGTTTTACATTTAAATGACATTTCACTTTCATTACCAAATCTTCATCATTTTAACAATGAAAGGACACTTGGCCTCCTTAATGTATTGTTATTTGACAATTTTCTTTGTGTTCAGTTCTGGTTCTTAGAAAACACAAAGGATAGAATGCAAAATTTCTTCTTGCAATCTACCAGGATAAGGGAGCCCTCAGCTGATCTATTTAGTTTCTTTCTTTTCAGTTTATTTGGAGCAGAGATAACAGGGATTATGACAGGAAAACAACATCTTGGCTCCCCTAAGGCCAAGCTATGAAAAGATACACATACAAGCACAAGCATTATGATCTCAAAAAGGGTAAAAGGAGAATTTGTGAACTTTAGCAATCTTTCGTAATAAAAGCTTTCAGGAAACCAGTAACAGAAAAGATGTAATATAATAATATATCTTCACTAAAAATGAATTAAAAACACTTATTTTAATTGTGAACTCTACTAGGAAGAAGAGGAAGACACTCATGATGGAGTCTGCTATTCAATATACAGAAGGTCTGATCAGAAGGAAAACAGAAGAAAGAAAAGAAAAAAAATAATTGTAAGAGTTTTAAAAAATGCCTTTATTTAAGATTATTTGATTTAAGCAAAACATTTAATTAAATATAGAAACAACTTATCAATGATAAGAGATTAGTTGTATTGCTAGACACAAGTGTATTAGGAATGAATGAGTACTTTTCTTCTATAAAACACAGTTTTAAGTATAGTACAAGTAAGAAGCTATTATTCTCAATAAAAACAGGAATTATCAGAACTTTTAAAAAATACTACCTGAAATATGGATTTCAATTGATGTTTGTATTCTCCATTCACGTGACTTTCAATGTTATTTATGTCACTCAAAGTTAATTGGCACATTATTCGATATTATAATATGTAGAAAGATAAATTTCGGGTCATTGTTAGCATGAAGAAACTATATAACCAACTGTCAAATTTTGGGTTTGTCTTCTAAACAGTTTTTCACAAAATGTGGTTAATCCCTTAGCAATATTCCTATTCCCATTGTTTTTTCTTTTCTATCAATTTTTAACACTGCCTTGGCGAAAAGACAGGCTTTATGCCATTCACTATTTTACTTAGTGGATCAATTAATTTGATTTTTATTCTAATCAACAGTTTCAAATGTTCTCTTGACACTATGTCACAGTAACAAAAAAAAAGCTGTGATAACTTACCTCTGTATACTATATCATAGCATTGTTCACTACAATATTCACCAATAGTAAAAATTTCTATAAGCCATGTTTTCCAATTTAGGAGTCATAAATTACATGTGACTATTACGCAACTGAGAAACTGAATTTTTAATATTAATTTATTTTAATTGATTTAAATTTACACAGTCATGTTACTAGCTAGTGGCTACCATATTAAATAGCACAGGAATAGATCACTATAGCTGTTAAAAAATATATCTTTATTAGTGTATTCTGTGTTTAGACATTATATACTGTTTAAAAATGTGTTCTCTGGTGAAATTCACAGAAATAATTCCATCCTGCGTAGACCAAAAGGAGAAAGTTTTTTTCTCCCAACCCAAAATATATTGAGCTTGACTATCATGTCCTTAAAGTTCTCTTTCACAGGACCACTAAATAAATGAGCCAGTAAACTCTAAGGACAAAAAATTCATTTTGTTTATTTTGAGAAAAGAGCCAATTTGGCCTCCTTTAGCATATATACAGATATGTCTTGCTAATATCATGCTCACATCTTACCCGCGATGTAGATCTGGATAATCTCCAAAACCTAGGAATTAGGAAAAATCAGGAAGCACACACCCACTTCTTCCTTTTCTTCTTAGTTTGTATAAAAAATGTGATGCCATGTATGGTGCATTTTAAGACCTACAAGGTAATATAGTTTATGTTTATATCTCCAAATATCCTATGAATGAGAAGAAACTATTTAGGTTGAAGCAAAATAAATTTAGTTATGTTCTGTGTGTTTGTTTGTTCGTTTTTTTCTAGGCATCACTAACATGAGAGCTTTAGTTTCACTTGGTTCCAACTGGCTCAGAAATTTTTTTAAATTTACAAATTTATTGAGACACAACTGACATAAAATAAAGTTCACATATTTAAAATGTTAACTCCTATATGTTTTGACATATGCATGTATTCTTAAAACTATCACCACAGAAGCCAAAAATTATATTAGAGTTCACGCATTTATGAGGAAATGAACTGAAATAGGAAGTCAGATATTTTAAAATTTCATATTATACATACATAAGGCAGTGACTATCTCCACTATAAACATAAAATAATGTCAATAAGTAATATATCCACAGCCATCTTTAAAATTCAACAATTAGAATAATTACAGAATAACCACTGCATATGGAAGAGTTGCGATGTAATCTCTTGTCAATCGATGCTAATTTCATTTAGATATAGTCACACTTCATGATCAGTTTACACTGCATGAGCATTTGGAGAAGGGATTCAAGGTGTTTAAATTAGGACAGAATAAGAAACTTGGTTTCCTGCCCAAAGAAGTCTAATTTATATGAGGTATCATTTTATTTAACCCTAAGGAGTGACAATATTAATCCACAAGTGCTCGGAAAATGGCCATTCTGAGGGAAAATGGGATATCATAAAATGAGAGTGGAAGTACACAATGAGAAATGTTATGCTTGAAATTCTCTGTAGAATCGTATTTAATTCAATTTACTGGAATTTTCATTGACTAGGTATGTATGTGTATTTATACATATAATTGTGCGTGTATATATGTATATATCAATTACATACATATATACATATATATATGTATTAGAGATTGCTGTCATGATTCCATATTCTATTTGTCTTTCCGGGACTCCAGTTATTAATACTTATATCCTTTATTTTACAATATATTAAGGTCTATCCAGTTCTCTGAAATGTTATGTAATCATTATAGCAAAAATCATTATTTTTAAATATAACATTTGTCTAGCTCCTTGCAACATTCAAAAATATCTCTGATTAACAGCTTTTGATATAGTCAGAAAGTTTTCTTGACTTTTTGTTTAATTTTACAAGAAGAAACAAAAAGTCAAGAATGAGAAAAAAATTCACATGCTTTATGGCAGTGCTTCAGCTAGAGGAAAACTCTCTTTCATTCTTTTACCATGGACTATGATTTCTGCACCACTAAATTCAATTTAAATTTAACTTAGCTTCCAAACATAAATAGCAGCCATATGATACACATGGCCAAATGCCTAATAACTGATAGTGTCTTGCCAAATGATCAAACGGTGATATCCAAGTAGCATGATGTAGTGAAAAGAGTATCAAAGTGAAACCAGGGAATAAAACTGTAGTCCTACCTGCCTGAGGACAAGCTGTGTGCTATCACATGTCTCTTAACATTACTAGATATAAGTCTACTCATCTTTAAACAGAGTGGTTAAATCATATGCCCTCTGAGTTAGTTCACACATCACCATTCCACACTTATTTATTCTCCCATTCCCTTATCTTACGTCATTCATATACACTCTCTTTCATGATAATGATTATAAAATGTTAAAAATAAAAACACCAATTTAAGGTGTTTTGATTTTTTTAAATTTCAAAATATTATGAGGGTACAAATATTTTTAACCAAAAATATGAATCACTTTTATAATGCTTGAGTCATGATTATAAGTGTGCTTGTCACAAAGATAGTGTTCACTGTACCAATTAGGTAAGTTTTCAGCCATCCCATATTCCCTTCCCATTTAATTTATGTTAAGTAAAACTTTCTGAAAGTTTTACTTCCCTCTAATCACAGGTGTGCTCTTCATTTAGTTCCAAGTTAATAGTGAGTATATGTTGTATTTGTTTTTCCATTCTTTGGATACTTCATTTAAGATAATGGTCTCCAGTTCCACCCAAATTGTTGCAAAAGGTATTACGTCACCCTTCTTCATGACTGAGTAGTACTTCATGGGATAAATATATCACATTTTGTTATTCCACTCATGAGTTGATGGACACTTGAGTTGATTCCACATCTTTGCAACTGTAAATTGTGCTGCAATAAACATTCAAAGTACAGCTGTCTTATTGATAAAATGTCTTTTTTTTTTCTTCCTTTGGGTAAATACCCAGTAGTGGGATTGCTGGATCAAATGGTAAGTCTACATTTAGTTCTTTGATGTATCCCCATGCTGTTTTCCATAGAGATCGTACTAATTTGCAGTCCTACCAACAGTGTAGTAGCATTCCTTTCTCTCTGCATCCATGCCAGCATCTATTATTTTTGAACTTTTTAATAAAGGCTGTTCTAACAGGGGTAAGGCTGTTCTAACAGGGGTAAGGTTGTGTTTGATAGGTTGTTTTGTTCTAACAGGGGTAAGGTTGTGTTTGATAGGTTGTTTTGATAGGGTTTTTAATTTTTTTCTTGCTGATTTTTGTGAGTTCTAAGTATATTCTAGTTATCAGCCCCTTATCAGACGTGTAGGATGCAAAGTTTTTTCCCCATTCTGTATGTTGTCTGTTTACTTTCATGACTATTTCTTTGGCTCTGCAGAAGCTTTTTAGTTTGATCATGTCCCATTTATTTATTTTTGTTGCTGCTGTGATTGCCTTTGGGGTCTTCTTCCATGATAACTTCAAAAAACTACATATTAAAATACAATACATATTTTTTTTTATTTCAGCATATTATGGGGTTACAAATTTTAAGGTTTCAAATAATGCCCCTTCCCCCCCCCCCCCCCAAGTCTGACCTTCCAGTGTGACCATCCCCCAGATGGTGCACATCTCACTCATTATGTATGTATTTACCCACCCCTTCCCCCCTCCCATCTGCCCAATACCCAATTACTGTAGGTCCTATGTGTTCACTTAGGTGCTGCTCACCAATGACACTCTACAAAAAAGACACCTGCACTCGAATGTTCATAGTAGCACAATTCATAATTGCAAAACTGTGGAAACAACCCAGGTGCCCATCAATCCATGAGTGGATTAATAAAATGTGGTATATGTATACCATGGAGTACTATTCAGCTCTAAGAAACAATGGTGATATAGCACACCTTGTATTTTCCTGGTTAGAGCTGGAACCCATAACACACAAAATTTGATGAAGAAGAAGCAAAGTAAACTGAACACAACATTAACTTCTTTTCAATGATTGCACTAATGAAGTGCTTACTGTTTCTCAGTTTGGGATTTGTTGCTGTTCTTCCCAGTACAAACATTTCCTTCCATGGATAGTAAACTACAGTTTCCCACATGTATACCAAAAACTGCAGAGCTTTCAGGTAGGTGTCATTCAGCTGTTGGACAAATTATTGCATGCTATTTGTTCACACATATGGCTCACAGCTGAATTTAATTCTAATTCCCAAAAAATTTAACTTAATAACTCACAGACTGTATCAGATATTTTAGCTTCAGTTTTGGGTGGACAACACTACTATATTTGAGAAAATTAGTTCATATGTCTTATAGCTAAACACTATATGTTTTATATCTCTGGCATCTTCACATTGATTTCACTTTTGTTTTTACATAATTAAGTGAATATTTCTTAAACTGGATAACATTTACAATGCTAAGAATGTAATCACAGTGCCATAAAGACCCCAACCTTAGTTGAAGGATGCTAAACTACATGGAATTGTAACAGTGTTTCAGACATAGCAGGGCTCAACACTGGCTACCTGTGTCCAAAATGAACCACATTTCTTCAGGATTTTAAATAAAGCAAAATGCATATGTTGTGTACAGTCAATAGACTGGTGATTGAGCATCAAAATTTCATTATTATTTGGTGAGAAGAGGCACAAGAACCACTCTACATTCAGGAAAAGTAATTAAGTACTAGACACTGTTGAACTATTGTTCCAGCTAATCTTCCTAGTTAATTGATAAATTATATATTAATATTTTCTATAGAGTTTTAGGAAGGTAAAAATAATTGTCTAAGATATCACAGCTTTCTGTTGGAAAAATTGAAATTTAAGACATGTATTTCTGACTCAGTGGAAGGTCTGATTACATGTGCTCAGCATTTCTCTTAGAAAGCAAAATAATTAATGTTTACTCACTTGGAATCAAAATATGAACTATAAATCAGTGTAGAAGTCTTGTTCCAGGCAATCTTTCTTCAAAGAAGACTTCATATAAGTGCATTTGTGTGCTAGGGATTATAGGTGGGTTTTAGGATTATATTAAATTACAAGACTGTGACCTACTGACAACTACCTCTTTTACCAATAGCCTGAAATCTCAGTGTCCATATATAGTAAAATAGTGAATGTATTTCATCATATACTTTTTACTGTGTTATATTATTTGACAGAAATAATTCACAGAATTTGGCTTTTAAAAATACAGGTAATTATGCTTTATAATGGGAAAATTTTGATTTTCTGTAATGAACCTCTAAGTAGAAATTATCAAACACATTGACTATTAACTTAGCATCCTGCCTTTAAAATATTAATAATTTTAATGTTCCTTTAACATTAAATTTAAACATTAGCAAACTATATATATGGTTATTACTTGATATTTTCAGAAAGGTAATAATGAATGTAAATACTATGATCAGCAAGTAGCATTCACAAATAAATCTTAAAAATAAAGCACTGGCTTAAAACACAAGTGTGAATGAGTTCTCAAAATATCTTCACAATACACATTTTAGAAGCAATTGTTCATATAATTCTCTCAGTCACATTTACACATAGTTACTAATCATCACCATGATGATATTTTGCCTAGAAGCCAACAATATGTAGTTAAGGTTAAATTTTTAGTATAATCAAATACTATATAAATGAATATTATACACAAATACAAACTGGGTGTACACATATTTTTTCATAGATTCATAAAAAACATAGTACTATGTTGAAGAACACCATCAGGGAAGAAAAACAATAAAAACATTTATAAATTTACCTCTGCTTATTCCTGGAAAGAGTTTACTTGTTTCCCTAATAATTATAAATTTTAAATAAATGATATTGTATGTAAAGAGAAATGTTCTGTTGAAGAGTATCCTTTATTTATTTATTTATTTTGCTTTTCTGGAGAATATATTAAAAACACCATTTGATTCCACAATACTCTATTCCTACTTTTAATTTGAGCACTTTTGTCCTTAGTTCTTTGTCCCAGCTATATCCTGGGCCCATCAATCAAGATTCTTTGAGTGTTTTTCCAACTGTTGCTGTGTCCCCAGGCAGGGATTCTTGCTATTATAAGGGGAGTGGGGATTTGATGAATGGTGGACATTGTAGCTGCGCCCATATAAAAACATGGTGTCAGAGCACCTTTTATACAAATAGTAACATGACCTTTGAAAATAAAGGTATACTTTCTAGGTATTATTGAAGGAGAGTGCATGTTTTTTATAAAAATCATAAATCATGGAGTGTGAGAAGTTCCCAGTGCCTAATTTCTGCCCACCTTAAGTGTCTTGGCTCATAGACAAAGGAGGCAGTGTAGATAACCTGACATCTAAGATATAAATAAATAGGACATATGTCATATTGACACTAGATGGAAAGTAACAGTTCATGTAAATTCATCTCATTTTGGATGTTTTACAAGAAATTTTCACTGCACAATTACTAATGTGATCTTTATATATACTGATCACTGGATACTTTTATGGAGGAATACACACATATTTTAATATGGAAAAAGATTTTAAAACATAATAATGTTTCAAGATTGAAGTATATGAAATAAAGCTGTGGTTTAACATTAGAAGAAAATGTGTGAGAAACATACAGAAATTCTCTACATTATCTTTGCAACTCTTATATACATCTTAAATTATTCCAAATTAATTTTATATAAAAATTAAAGTGTGGCTCAAAGCATAATTTACCCAAGTTACTCCATAATGGTGCATCTTCTCTTCTGACATTTCTTGCTTCATGTTTATAGTTCCTAGTGGGTCCCAGAAAAAGAGCAAAGATACTTTCCTGCTCTTGGTCAAACCAGTGATTTTTCCCATCTCAAAGGATGTTCTCAAGCTGGCCACAGGAATGCTGGTGGGTCAGTGAGGAGAGTTATTTGCCATGACCATCAAATTGACTGAATACCCATCTTATAAAATGGGTTACTATCACATCATCCACAATTTCCTAATAAGATACACTTGCAATAGAATTTTCTTTTACATAAGTTGAGTGGTGACTCAGTCATTTCATTTAAAAAGGCACATTTATTAAGCACCTATTAAATGATAGTCTATTAAATGGTGTTGAGGGCAATGTAATTTATGGTGATCTTGATAGTAAGATGACTAACAGCCCATTCCTTCAGGAACATGCCATCTAAAGGGGAAGAGACACATAAGCAGATAACTGAAATATATAAAAATATATGTTCACATGTGTATGTAAAAATGCAAAAAAGTAGAAATTTAAAAAATAAAATGATTAATTATATTTAAAGAGATAGAATACGGTAAAAATGATTAGAGGTGACTTCTTGAATATTTCTTTTTTACAGATTTTGCTTTTTACTTAGTTAAATGTTTTATATACATATAGTTCTTGGATTAAAATTATCCAAAGTCTTAAAAATAAAAGAAAACAAATGAAATTAAATGTGTATCTGTTTAGTAAAATATCACACAGAGTGAGACTGTTCCAAGTGATTTTAAAACTTGGTAATTTGAATGCATCCCCAACATTGGAATATAAAAAAGAATAAAATAAAATGAAAATAAATTAAAAGGAAAAAATAAAAACAACAGTATTTTTTTAAAATAGGACAGAAAACTCAATTATATTGAGATTTAAATTAATGGTTATAAGAAACTGTAAATCTATTACTTTTGGTGTTGTTGAAAGTATAATTTTTAAACATGGGGGAAAAACAGATGTTAAAATCAAAGAATGTTTTACTACTGAATTTAAATTGGAAATGTCAATGTGAATTTATTGTGTATTTTATCTTTAAGTGAAATCATAGTCCATTTATGGATAAAGGCTAAAAATAATGATCAACCAAATAGCAAGAAGGACATCAAGCACTGAAACTGTGGCCTCTACATATCAATTTTCACCAAAAGGAAATGGAGCTCCTTGGAAATATATAACATAATCAGCAAGCTGTCAAAAACCACAAGACATCTATAATATGTGCTTCAGATCCAACTTGATATGACAAAATTATAATAGTAATCAAATAATAGGTGATTGGAAATTTTTGTAAAACTTTTTAGCCTATAGTAAAGGAAGAAATACTATAATAACAAAGTCAGAATTATACAATTTTGAATGAATTGATAGATCTATTGTTAATCATTAGCAACAGCTAACTTCACAAAACGAAAGATGATTAAGCATCATGTCCTTCCTGTGGGAAACGGAAGACTAGCTACTAAAGAAATAAATAATAAAAGAATGTCATCAAGTTTCTAGCTGAGGTACAAGTACAATTTACAGAAAACAGAGAGGTCAGACCATTGGTGATTTCCATTTGGGATAATGACATTTTCAGCATTTTTTAAATATACATTCGTTATCTTTTAGAGATACAAACTAACATATTTATAGATGAAGTGACATGTGGTGTTTACTTCAGATATTATAAAAAGCAAAGTGTCTGGGGTGGAAATAAAACAAAGTTAGCCATGAATTTGTAATTATTGAAGCCAAATGATGGGAACATCGGTTTTTATTATATAATTTTGTCCACTAAAATACATATTTTTTTGTAAAAACATTAAAAAAAAACTTGTGTAATTCTGTATGAGATAACTTAAATTTTGTGTTGTGATAACATTATTTTTTATTTTATTAAATGTAACTGGTACACATGTAAGCTTAATTGTCCCTGCACCCTAGATTTTTAAAACCCATTATCTATTTCAGGCACACAATGTTAAATGTGAACTAGGATGCAATGAAAACAGGCTGTTAAGAAAGAGAGCTTACTTTAAGTAACTTATTTTAATTTAGAATCTCTTGAAATAAACATGTACATTTATTTATTCACTTCATGAAAAAACTAATATTTTGGAACAAACTACCTATAACCTTAACTTTAGGAAGAATTAGACACTATCTTTCTTCAAATTTAAATTATTTTATGACAAGTTAAGCAACTCCTTCAACTTAGTTTTGTTTTGAAGTATCAGAGTCAGGTGAATGTGTTAGGAGTATAATTTTCATTATTATTTATATTTTTTAACTTAAAAACTGAGCCAAAATAATTTATTCTGGCACAATTGATTTATATCCCTTTGAAATGTCTTTTTATCCTACCAATATACAATAAAACATTCTCATTTCTTGTTTGATGCAATCAAGGGTGTTTGTTACCTGATTTTAGATAAGCAACACCAATAAGCGATACAGATTCTGCTTCAAGTGATTGATAGATTTGAATAGCAATTTTAGAGGCAGCTCTAAGACTATTTGATGAAAAACAGATATAAATCTCAAGGATTTATTTTTTTGCATACTTCACTTTTGTCTACTGTAATCATATTGTTTTGAGAGTTCTCCATTTCCCTTTGTTATAAGCAGAATTAACCATTCTCTCATGGAAAGCATCTACTTCCATCTATGAGAGCCCTGCTTGGGCCATAAAACACTCACTTAAATTGTCCATTTAATCAAGTCCTGAATGTTAGAGATGTTGGAGATGTTGCAGTTGGAACAAATTACTCTTTGAACGTGATGAGCACATCAATCTTTTGTCTATGTTTTCAAGAGAAAGAAAGATATGTGTACTATAACCAAGATTAAACTGGCCTCTATATTTTGATTGGACTGATTAAGCATATAATATTCTGTATCATCTGGAAGAATATCCTTAGAGGCCAAGGACATCAGGTTGAATAACAAACCCTGTTCAATGAATACGAAATGCTAGGAGGGGACCATGGAAGAGATAAAAAAATGAATTAATTAAAGATTTGCCTTTGGGATTGCTGGTCTACCTTATATAGAGCACTGGCCAACCATTTCTTTTAGTGAAAGCTTGGAGAACTGTTTTCCAAAGTGGATAAACTTCCTGGAAAAGTTTCTCATTGTTTTTAATAGAGAAAAAAAATAGAATTAGAGTGGAGTTTGAGGCAACTCTTGGCCTCCCAATCGACATGTATAAGGTAAGAGAAGGTAAAAATCTAAAAATTCTGCCAATTGAATGGAACTTTCTTTACTATGATGACTGCAGGAGACTTTTCACTTACCCTTCCCCTCTGGTCTATATCTACACATTTTATATCAAAGCCTGTACTTCAAAATGGCTATACTGCAAACCTCTCATTAAACAAAGAGATTCATTGAGTAGATGGACTTGCACATGTGCAGAGGAAACCATGTTCCATAATCTACACCAAAAGGAAAGTGATTTAAATATCATGAGAAAAAAAAAAAAAGCTAATGAACATGGTAGATCTAAAAAGACCGTGATCTTCCTAAAGGAGACCATAGAAACAATACACGGGATGCGAGGAGACAAGTGAATAATAATAATAATAAAAAAAAAGATAAAATTGTTTTTGATCATCTGAGCAATAGAGTTAAAACCTTTGAGTAAAACCACAGGATAAAAGGGTAATTTTTTAAAGCACACACACACACACACGCACTCATGTACCCAATTATACACTCTCACATACAAAAACATCTTTCTGTAATGTATTAACCTCAAGAGAAGTAGATAATTAATGGTTCAAAAAATTAACTTTCAATCCAAAATTCCTGTAATTCCTGGAATAGCATTATCAATTTACAATCATCCTAGAATATAAGAAGGTGAAATAACCATAGATAAGTCCATAAATAATCATATAATAGCAATAGGCAAAATCTGACAAAAGAAACCCAACACAATTCATACACAAGCAGAAATGTGCTGGAAACACCCTAAAAATTGAAATGAAAGACTCTGGTATCAGAAGAGGACCTGAAAAGAGTCGAGGTGCTGTTCCATGAAGCTCTCCATAACCACTCGTGCATGACCCTGAAGTTCCCACAGTTACCTCCAGACCAGAGGTTGGGTGTATAAACCTGAATCAGAGAGAAAAAGGCAGCTCTCTGAGAATCTTATAGTAGCCACAAGGAATAAAGAGTGTCTGTATCTAGGACTAGTATTGAATCACCAAAGAAGCATGATCACTTTTATCCACTCTGACTGAAGGCAGGCTGAATAACCAAACCCTGGGTACCTTCCTCATAGACTACATGAGAAAAAACAAGCAAATATAAGAGGGAATCTCAAACATTGGTAAATACACAATCAAGAATCAACAATATTCTCAGATAGAGGTACTGCTTATTTTTGATTAAAAGTGAATAATATAGAAAATTTGAAAATTTTAAATGATTATTTGACTCTCAATAGGAGAACTAAACATCAAAATAGATTTGATGATTAAGTGTATATATAAATTAGAGCTATAAAATAAAAAAGTGTATATAAATAAGCTATAAAATAAAATAGATATCTCAATAGATACAGCATGAAATAATTAATAGATAAAAATTATATTGTAAAAGCTGAGACATTTATTCTATAAATTTCCACATCTTTCCAATAGAATTATTTGTAGACTTAAAGCATTACACTATATGGATTACGTTATAACAAGGGACCCCACTGAGAAAACTAGGATGGATTTGCATGCCACCCCGAATTAGTTGACAAAAGATGAGTGGCAATCGAAGGGAAAGAAAATATAATTCTTTGACATCCAATGATCTTGAGGATTAATTGTGTTACACTCCCCAAAGAAATCCAAGAACAATAAATGTTGGCATGGATGTGAAGAGATAGGAACACTCATATCCTGCTGGTGGGACTGCAAACCAACACAACCTCTGTGGAAAGTAATATGAAGATACCTCAAGGAACTAAAAGTAGAACTACCATTTTATCCAGCAATCCCATTACTGTACATCCACCCCAAAACACAAAAATATGATTTTATTAAGAATACACTAAGTGTATATATAGTTTTAACAAAAAGTATGTTAAAGAAAAAAATTCCATTTGTTTTCAAAATTATTTTTTTGAGATATTTAAAATTAGTATATTAAATTTTAAACATCTATAAATTATGTTTAATAAATAGGAAGTTATATAAATCATTTCAATAAGGCTAATTTTATTCAATATTTTAAACATGAAAATAAAATTTTATTATTTTTTATAAAAGTGAAATTTTTTACAAGTCACAATTCTATCTATTTTAATAGTTACACATGTAAAGAATTTTATCACACTTAACCCTTGTTATATTTAACTAGATCTATCTATGGAACTACAAATTGAAAAGTAAAAAATGAAAGATAATGGATGTTAAGCACTACTAGAACATACATCATTATGAAATAATAAATGGCAAGTAGTATACTTGAGAAGGAATTGAGACTATAATACAGCTGTCCTTTCTTTTATGTAAACCCTTATAGGCTCAAGCTATTCTTGCATTTTGAGGCAACGTCTATCTCTGACATCAGCACTGGAAGGAATAGATGTTCAGATTTATCAAGAGCTCTTTCTGCATTTCTTGAGAACACATAATGTTTCTATTTTACTATGACAATGTGTTGAACTACACCGAATTTTGAAAGTGAAGTCAGCTTTTCTGGAATGCATGTAAATTGGCTGTGATACAATAAGTTTTTTATATACTGTTGGATTTGTTATTCCAAGATTCCATCAGGATATGAGTATTATGTTCATGAGTGATATTGACCTGCAATTTTAATTTTTTGCAATGCTCTTGCCAAACTTTTATACTGGCCTCACAAAAAGTAATTTGCAAGTGTTATAGTATTTTCAATCCCTGAACGAGTTTGTATCACATTAGTGTTCATATTTTTTTAGAATATTTGATAAAATTAACTCATATTTTATTTACATCTCAGATAAATCTGTTGAGATACCATTTTCCACACATTTCTTACATTTCTGCTTAACTTTCAAGCAGAGGAACTCATTGCATTTTTCTTTTCTTTTTTTTTTTTCTTTTCTTTTCTATTTTTTTTTCTTAATTTCAGAGTATTACAGTGGTACAAATGCTTTGTTACATAAATTGCCTTTGTACTGCCTCAGTCAAAGCTACAAGAGTGGCCCACCCCACCCAGACAGCATGAACCACACCTGTTACGTGTGAGTTTATCCATCTCCTCCCCCTCCCTCCCACCTGCCTGAGCCCCGATGAAAGTTACTTCCATACCTAAGATTAAGTTTTGATTGGTCTGTACCAATTTAATGGTGAGTACATGTGGTGTTTGTTTTTCTGTTCTCGGGATACTTCACTTAGAAGAATGGGCTCCAGCTCCATCCAGGATAGTACAAAAGGTATTAGTTCACTACTTTTTATGGCTAAGTAGTACTCCATGGTGTACATATACCATATTTTATTAATATGGATTGATGGTCACTTGGGTTGTTTCTACATCTTTACAATTGTGTATGTTATTTTTAACTCTTATTTTCAAGGATATTTCTATAGCAATCAGCTTAGGAAGATAGTGATAATGCATGTTTGGAATAGAAGCAGGTATTTTGCTGTCCAGTATTAGGAAAATAATATCATCCTTGGAGGCAAAGTTTGAGCAGGTTTGCTAACAGCTCTTTTATAACATCAAGGCTTTCCTAATGCAAGATTCCTTGATTGTGGCACAAATTTACTGTGTGCACAGCATCCACTAGGGCCACTCTACATTGCTCCCTATGGGACTTGGAGAAAAAGTGATTCAACATAAATGAAGCTCATGCTTCTTGCTATGCCGTGAATAATAAAATCCTTTGTCTCCCACTTAAGAGTCTCAGGTTTTCTTCTAGAATATATAAAGCCATGGTAGGCTAAATGGTTAGCTTGAAAGCAGGGTAAAATATCACATATTTTACAGAAACTAGGTAAAATGTCAATTTCTCTAGAAACAGAGAGACTATATTTTGGCATTTCTTTTATTTTCAGATACAACTAAACTTTAAACCTCAAATATTTAGAAATTGTATTATTTATAAGACAAGAATGCTCTTAAAAAGACAAAACAAAACAAAATAAATTCTACAAATAAAAGGAGGGGAATTATATGTTTTAAATATAACTAGAAAATAAATCACAATATTTGTGTTCTAATTCTCATTGTCTACCTATTTTGTTTCCTCACTGAGATATAATATTTTCAATCATAATAAATAAGTTATAGTATCTTTTTATAATATTATTTAAAGAACTCAATTACACAACATATTATAGTAATTTTATACTTTTTATTGAGTTGTAATAAGCAGTTAGAAAATTGCATGTATCATAATGTATAATTGAATAAATTTTTAAAAATTGAACATTGCAGTGTGCACCATCTGGGGAATGGACACACTTGAAGCTCTAACTCAGGTGGGGCAGAGGCAATATATGTAACCTAAACATTTGTACTCCTGTAACATACTGAAATTAAAAAATTTTAACAATTGAACAAACATGTATTTAGAGACTAGATCAATAAACAGACATATTAGCACTCCAGAATGTCTTTCTGATTTCCTGTCTAATCATTACTGCTTCTCAATGGTAACTATTATTTTGACCTCTATCATCATAGGTTAGTTTTATCCAATGTGTGTTTTATTAATATGTAAATTGTTTCAAAGAACATGTACTTGTTTATACACATTATTATTTTCTTCATTAGTACTGTTTGAAAAATTTGTCATTGTTATTATGTAGTCTCCATTCATTTCTAAAGTTTTATCTCCCTGTATCCAAGTAATGGCCCCCACTTTTTGGTACAGAATAGTCTAAACTAGCCATCTACGCAAATAAAATGTAATGGACACTTATCACCTTGCCATTTTATGGCATATTTCCTGCATACTGCAGGAAATAAAAGAAAAAGGAGTTTATTCAGATATGCTTAATAAACTTAAGATGTGTGCAACTGGAGTCTATTAAGTAATAAGGAGAACATAGTTTCCTAATTATCAAAGTAAATATTTTTTTGTTTTTGTGCTATTAATAATAATTAATAATAAATAAAGTACAGAATAGCCTTTTCTAACAAATGAAAGAATCAAGATAAATGGAATGTTCTTATTTGTCCACTTAGGTGTTGATCAGTAAAACCAATTTGCTGGTGAATACATGTGGTGCTTATTTTTCCATTCTTGGGATACTTCACTTAGTAGAATGGGTTCCAGTTCTATCCAGGAAAATACAAGAGGTGCTATATCACCATTGTTTCTTAAAGCTGAATAGTAAATATGCCATGGTATACATATACCACATTTTATTAATCCACTCATGGATTGATGGGCAGTTGGGTTGTTTCCACATCTTTGCAATTGCGAATTATGCTGCTATACACATTTGAGTGTAGATGTCTTTTTTATAGAATGTCTTTGTTCTTTTGGATAGATGGCCAGTAATGGGATTGCTGGATCAAATGGTAGATCTACTTGTATCTCTTTGGAATGTTGATAAAGCAACAGTCTATAGAATGTATGAATTATAGAGATATATTTTACCTAAAAATCAAATTTAGTGTTAAGTTGCAAGAATATCTAAAAATCTAAAATGTATATGATATTTTTTTTCTGTAGGAATTTCAAGCACTATTTACTCAAAACCAACAATTTAAGCTACAGTGCTTCTAAGTAGTTATCTCCCATCTTTTAACCCAATACTATTTTTAATGAGGCATAATGTAGTATATTAATAATTTAGAAGAGTGGTGTTTGTTATTACTATTTTTGTTTGTTTTTGTTATTCCAGAAGCCATCAAATGGAGTAAGAATCCCATGTAGTTTATTTCTAATCCAATTGCATTTCCATTGCATGATTACCTCATTATTTTTTTCAGCTTGGATTTAGAGTATTTGATTTCTTTGAAAATAAATCATAGATAATAATTTTCCATTGAACATGAGTTTGAACTTCATGGGTCCACTTATACATAAATTTTCTTCTGCCTTTGTTACCCCTGAAACAGCAAAACCAAGGCCTTCTCTTCCTTCTCCTACTCAGCCTATTCAGAGTGAAGAAAATAAGAATGAAGACCTTTATGACAATCCACTTTCACTTAATGAATAGTAAATATATTTTTTCTTACTTATTATTTTAATAGCATTTACTTTCATCTAGCTTGCTATAGTGTAAGAATACAGTATATAACAAATACAACATAAAATATGTGTTAATCAACTGTTTCAGTAGGCTTCTGTAGTCAACAGTAACTGTTAATAGTTAAGATCTAGGGAAGTCAGAAGTTATAATGGATTTTTGACTACACAAGGGTCGATGCGTCTAAACCCCACCTTGTTCAAGGTTTGGAGATATATAGTTATCTTGAAAACAAAATGAGAGAATATGATAGATATGCATTTATATCATTGCCCCCCCACCCTACACGTACACATCTATCAAAAAGTCTACATATTAATGGAAAGACATGGATTCATATGCTTTCCTTTTTTTTTATAAAGCTGTATATTTTTTAAAGCTGTTTATTTGGTTTGTTATTTGTATAAATGTATGGGGTATAAGTGTAATTTTGTTGCATGCATAGATCTTGTAGTGGTGAACTCAGGGCTTTTAGTGTATCCATCACTTGAATAACATACGGTGTACCCATTGAGTAATTTCTCATTATCCGCTCCTCGGGCCTTTCATCTGCTTTTGAATGCTAGTTCCACCTCCCAGAAAGTCTGAGATATTTAGGTAATAAAATTCTGAGATTTCAATTTCTTTAATCAGTAGTAAAAAGTATATTTTACGGAGTTGTTTTTACTACAAGGGATTTGCAATGTGGTTCTGGTGTCAAGTGTATATTCATGTTCCTATGCACAATTCTTCCATTTCTATTATCACTCGAAGGATTTTATTTCAACCTTATTTGGAGTCATAATTATTTAATACTTCATGCACTACTTTTCTATGTGCTAGACTGATAAACAGTTAAAAATGAAATGCTCATTTTCTTAAATCATTCCCTCTATATTAATTAGGAAAAATGATATACCCCTGTAGATATTCATTTTGTATTTCAAAAGGTTTTTTATTGCTTATCACTTTAAAAATAAATTCTACTTTAGATATAACCGAACACACAACAGGAATTTACTGTGTATCCATTGTGAATGGCCCACTAGCTCTCTCTAGGTGGTGACTCAAATCTCACACTTTGTTAGAATTACGAAGGGAGTCTGAGAATTTACAAAGGCTGCAAAGTCTTTTGATAGTGAAAAAACAAATTTAAACTGAGTAAAACCAGAAGAAAAGCCCTCTCTGTGTATTCCCTATAAATTTCCCCTTGGTTCTAGCAGCCAAGCATCTATTGGTTAACTATTTTATACCCACCACATGTAGGCAACAGCAGTCCCTTAATGAGAAAGAATCTCAAATTATGTTTTTATTGACTGTAAGTACCTCAATTATAGTAAAGCTTATGGACAACTCGAGATATATAATTACAACACATTTGTATTTAAAAATGGAGTTCTAATACTTAAAGATCAATGTTTAATATGCATTACATGGAAATAAACTCCCATAAGTGGATATATGCTAAATTATCCACAAAACTACCAGATGTTTCCATTTTATTTTACAGAATATCAGGTATAAAACTCCAAATGGCACAACCAAGTTTAGAAGAAAAGAAAATACATGTTTAAGACTTTTAAAGGAATGCTCAGTCAGTTTTGTAGTACCTTGAAATTGATCTTATTCAACTGGATTCACTTAATGTGAAAAAAATTCTAATCAGTTCATATTCATAATGTTGAATTCCAACTGAGTTTTTCCACCAACAACTTATTGAATTTAACTTAATTTTCCAATAGAGCTATTTGGAATTCCATACATTCAACCTACAGAATACATTTGCTCCAGAATTACTTCTATTCTATTGATCTAGTAAGAAAATAAGCAAGTCAGACATGGATTATAGGAGTCTAATTTAAAAGCAACACTTACAGCATGGTTTTGTCATTCCAAAATAACAAAACAATTAGGATTTGTAGTTCTGAGGAATATTTGCAAGTGAATCAAATGGTAAATTTCAAACATATCCATTACCTGCACTCTTTTACTTAGAAGTGTATCAAATCTTTGTGTATTAGGCATAAATGATTGTGGCTGAGAATTATTTTACTAGGTGTTCTAGTTGGTGGCCATTTTTATTTCTCTTTGGGTAAAAGAGATTCTTTCTAGCAGACCCACTTGCTAAATATCTAGTAATCATCAGTCATTTTCACAACTGGATCTATTCCAGCAGGTATCCAGAAACCCACATGGAAAAGAATGATATAAATAAAAGTCCAGGATCTAAGAGTTTGTCATGTTACACCTAAGTTTCTGATCAAATATATCTACTCTTCATCTTACTCCTTAACTCTTCCCCACTCCCACAATGCCCTACTACACAGATCTTAGTAACAATAAGCTTATATTTTGTTTTTGCTCTATCATTTGCATGAGTCTTTTCTGACACCATGAGTCCTCAGGTGTCTCTTTTCTGAGTTTGGTGCCTTTGAGTTAACTGATTTTGCTAACTGACCAATTAAATGAGCTATCCTGATCTTAGAAAACATGTCAAGAACTTGTTTTTAATTTCTTCTCTATTTCTATTAAGTACTATTTTGTCTTAACAAATCTCCTAAACAGTACAGGCAAAACTAATCACAAAGGCATTGATTCTGCTAATTTTCAGTGCCACACAAAGTAGAACAAAATGTCAAACTGCATATTAGTGAATAATATGTTTTACTCAGTTTCAAACCACAGAGCTAGTTAAAAAGGCAGAGTTTTTCTCCTATTATGCTTATGATCATGCTTTGCTTCTATTCAGAATTTTAGCACTACACGAAAAAGTGAAGACATTAGGATCATTTTATTAAAATGGCTACACAGCATTGTAAATAAATTGTCAAGCTTTTATTTAGGAGTTTAAGATGTATTAAGAGATCACTCATGGATTTTATAATGTGCACGCTGCTAGAATTTAGTTAGGTTCTTGAGTATCTAAGTTGAAAGAAAAGTCTCCTGCTACTTTTTAAAATAGGATTTCTGATAATACCAAAAATCCACTATGACAGAAGTAAAATGGTTTAAGGTAACAACTCCTTAAGGACATTTTTTTTCTTTCTTTTCCTATTCTGGGCACTGGAAACTTAACAAAAATGATTAATTATGGTCTCCATGGTACAGAATTTATCATGACTCTGACTTCCAAACAAATATTCAATAGATGTTCAATAAGTGTGAATGAATAAGAATACTTTGTAATGACAAGAAATAACCACTGAAACGATATCAGTGATTGTTAACACACACACACACACACAACACACAGTAATTACATATCATTTGTATAGGAAGTGGGTTTAATTTTAACTTCCAAGTCCCAGTGCACAGGTTTGGCAAAAATCATCATCCAATATACTGATTATATATCCATGTGTTATTGTCCTTTTTAGTCATTTCACACATTGATTGGCTTCTGTTGCATCCTCTATATTCTTGTCCAGTTGCAATCTCCACCAGTATGGCCACTTCAACATAATGTCAGGATTTTAGAACCCAGTCACTAAAGATTTGCAGTGCCTACCTGCTCAAGTAGTGCATTTTTACTAACGCTTTCTATAGCACACACCATATTGACATTTAAGACACTATGTTGTGTAAAATGTATAGTTCCTGTTTCTGTGGCTGTGACTGAACTCTTTTTCTTTTACTCTCTGTTTTTGGTTAGTATTCTTTCTGAACTTTCTTGACTTGGAAAAATTTAACTCCTTGTTTTGCAAGAAAAGATACATTTCCTGAAAAGTATGCCCTAGTTAAAAACAAGACAAAACAAAAGCAAACACACAAAAAACTGTACCTTCTGCATAAACATCAGGCCTCCCCTCCTTCAAAATTCAACTCAGAACTCCTCCCCTAGAGTTCACAGTTTTAATGTTCAGCCATGTCAAATAATCATTTGTGAAGTTACGGTACCACTTGAACCTTGTGTGTCTGTTTAATTAGTTATGTAAACAGTTAAACATCAATCCAGATGATTCTATATGGAATGACTAATGAATAGGAATAACAGCCTGTGATTGTTTATTCATTCCCGATCATATATTTTATTGCAATATACCAAGGTCGTATTGTAGCTAGTGAGATTTAAAGTTTGAATAGCAAGTGTATTGATATTTGAAGCCTTTTGATACAGAGTTCCACAGCCTCCTCTCAGAATCTGTATCATCCAAGAAAGACTTTCACTGAAAAAGAAAGGTTGGTGGGAATAGGGACTGCATCCAAGCACCTGTGACATACTGCCTGATTGAAACCTCTCTGGTAAGAACAGCTTTGCTTCAGTTTTGAACTTGTTGAGCCTTCCTTGAAGAAAGAACTAAGGAGGAAGAGAACATAGTTTTTCATCACCACATTTTTCCTCAAGCAATTCTTCAAGCCACAGGCATAGTTCCACGGACCTCTCATAATTTGAAACAAGTTGTTTCAAGCAGACTTTTACGTTTTATTTGATGTTAGATCACATATTTCTGCTCCACTTTAGTTGTGGTATTTTCCCAAACTTCCAGCTATTCAGAAAGCTACTGATCTCACTGGGCGACATGAGAGAGTTCCCATCAAATGTTATCTTTGTTCTGCAGAAAGGATGGAAAGTTAATGATTGTTTGAAACTGTATCATCTGACCTTGTGGAAGTCAAAGTTTATCTTTTTATAAAATGCTGCCTTTTCTAAAAAAAAGAGTACTACTTTGAATAGCTGGTCTTCTACTCACCTATATGACTTAGAGATAGCTTTTCAATAGTTCTGAACTTCAATTTTTCTCTTCTGGAAAATGGAGTGACTAATCAATTTCAATTAGTCTAAGTACACACATAATGTACCTGAGAATATTCTTTTGATGAACATCAAGAATAGTGAATACACAGAAAGTCTTACCTGAAAACTCCTGCAAGGTTCTTGGCTTGCCTAACTAATCCTGGGGTGGGGGAGGGAAAGGAAGAAATATTGGGTTGGTGTAAAAGTAATTGCTTCATCAGACCGTGAATTTTAAATCATTATAAATAGGCTCAAACACATCTTTATTAATCAAAATAGAAACCACTACAATCAACACATTTTTGCCAATGAGAAACAAGTTTCTTTATTCCTGTAGAGTAAAAATCCACACTTCAGGATTCGACAAACTCTTGCAGGCATCTTGTTGGTTGTGAAAGTGTTTTCCCTGCAAAAACTTGTCAGAGATGCTTAAAGAAGTGGTAGTGGGTTGGCGAGAGGTAAGGTGAATATGACGGATGAGTTAAAATTTCGTGGCCCAATTCATTCAACTTCTTAAGCATTGGTTGTGCAACTAGCAGTGAGGTCTTTTTGTGGAGAATAATTGTACCCTTTCTGTTGACCAGTGGTGGCTTCAGGCATTGCAGTTTTTGGTGCATCTCATATATTTGCTGAGAGTACTTCTCAGATATAATGGCTTCTCCAGTATTCAGAAAGCTGTAGTGGATCAGACCAGCAGTAGATCACCAGTGACCACGACCATTTTTCTAGATGCAAGTTTGGCTTTGGGAAGTGCTTTGGAGCTTCTTCTCTGTCCAACAACTAATCTGGTTGTCACTGGTTGTCATATACGATACACTTTTTGTCACACATCAAAATCCAATTGAGAAATATATCATTGTTGCATATAATAAAAGAAAATGACACTTCAAATGATGATTTTTTTTTATTTTTACTCAGCTCATGAGGCACCCACTCATCAAGTTTTTTCACCTTTCCAATTTGCTTCAAATACCAAATCACCATAGAATGGTCGACATTGAGTTCTTTGACAACTTCTCATGTAGTTGTAAGAGGATCAGCTTCCATGATTGCTCTCAGTTGGTTGTTGTCAACTTCCCATGACTAGCCACTGCACTCCTCATCTTCAAGGCTCTTGTCTCCTTTGCAAAGATTCTTGAATCACCACTTCACTGTACATTCGTTAGCAGTTCCTGAGCCAAATGTGTTGTTGATGTTCAGAGTTGTCTCTGCTGCATAACAATCCATTTTCAACTCGCATAAAGTCAAATAAGAAAATTTATTGAATTTCCTTTTTGTCTAGTATCATTTCCATAGTCTAAAGTAAATATCAAATAAACAAATAAGCAAATGATAAGTCATTAGAAAATAAAGCAAGAAATGCATATTAAAATGATGTATAACATAACCACATTTATTTAAGAATATATTCCAATATCAATGGCAAATGTCAACAATGGTAAAACCACAATTACTTTTTCACCAACCTAATACAAAACAGGCAATGTTTCTGCCTGTTTCTTCCCTTCTTCTCTTTGTATTTTTGTAAGTTTTTTTTCATTGTGTTTTGTTTTGTTTTTCCCTTTTCTGTATAAGGTTTTCCAGTTTTTCCTAAATAGGCTATCTAATTTATTTTGGTTCTCAATATTTTACCTGGATAATCTTTTATTTCCTGTATAATACATTACCCTTGATAGACTGCCTCTTTAATTAATTTTGTCTACTCAGCAAAAATAAAAGATTTTTTTTTTCCCCATAAAGTTGCCTTTTGTGGTAATTTATTATATCATAAATGAGAAGGACAAAGAGATATTTCAGATATGGAAGGACAAAGAAACATAGCTTATTTTGTGAGGAAAATAATAAAGAGAAAAAAAGCTAATTGGTGCAACAATAAATCAGAAAAGATCTTTAAAAAGAAGAATAAAATATAATGCAAAAAGTAAGCAAAAATCAAAAATATTTAGTTAAACCTAAAGAAATCATATAAGTTTGAGCTGAAATCTAAGGATTACAACAAATGTAAAAAAGTAGACAATTGAAACATAATTTTAGCTTAGAAATATAATACTTAATTACTCTAACTTTAACACATGAAAGAATGTCATTTGGAGACATGGAAGTAAAAGTTATCTGTCTTGAGGGAGAGGTTATTAATTAATTTGGCATTTTGATTAAAAAAATAGAAGTCTTTCACATATAAGAAACAGAGAGAAGTAAAATTTTAAAAATTGCTTGATAAATCAACAATAAAATAAGGAAAAGAGAAAATAATAACTGTAAGTAACTGCATATGAAGTAGCAGACATACAGCAAATATTGAGCATGAAATTTGTTGTGGGGATAGATCAATGATCACCATAAATAAGCTTTTGATTTGTTTAGGTAACAATCAAAAATCTAATAAAATAAAATTAAGATATATGCTATTTAACACAAATCCATCTTAAACAAAAAGATAGTTAAACCATGCAGCTGATGAAAAAAGTGGAATAACTTTATCCAAATACTTTACATATGGAATAATCATCAAAACATTGATGATATTTTTTACTTGGAAAAAACCAATTAGTAGTATTGCAATATTAGTATTATGGAATAATGAATATGCATGTATATAGACATTCACACATATGGATGTTCAATAATGAATGCATAAAAATAGATGAATGTAAGAAATAAAAAGCTTAATATTGATATAACTTAAACTGCTTTCAGGAATATGAGAAGGGAAATAGCAAGGGGCACAGTTTTTGCTCCAAACACATCTGTATTTTTCTTATTTTTAGAATGAGAGTGCAGGTATTTGTTACTTTCACATTTTAAAAGTGAATTATTAAAATAAGAGATATTGAGGGCATTTATAGTTGTTGGAATTTTATTTTTTAGAGTATAGTATCTAATAATGCATATCTGCATGATAGTAATGACATAATTTGAGTTTGAGTGAATATACTATAATTTTAAATGGAATACAGATCATAAGAAGCATTTCATATCTACTTGTCCTTATTGATATTTGATAGTGTAAGAAATAACCTGTCACTTTTGAGTCAAATATGTAGATATCTATAAAGATTTGAATAGTACAAGAATCAATGTCTTCTGTCCCAAATGGTATAAAGGAAGGTGGAAACTACTGGACAAAGTGCACCTTGAAAATGCTGCGGGTGATTTCTAAACAGTTCTCTGTTATCTTTCATTGAAAAGGGCAGAAATAATTATTTTAACATAGTCCATAATATAAGACCCATTTGTTAAAAGGAAACAATCATGAACAAAACAAACACACAAAAAAACATTTAAAACATAAGTGGAATATTTCAACCACAAATGAAAGCACATAAAATAGAGAAAAAGGAGAATAAAATGTTAATCAAAATTTTGATAGTAGACATAATACATAAATGGAATATAAGTTTATGGTCATATATTTTACTGAGTTATAGATGATGTTACTCCTATAATGCAGATTCAATTATGATTTTATTTAGAATAATTATCTTATTATTTATAAAGTCCATTTGTTTTCAAAAAAACTTAGAACATTATGAAAAATGTATATACTTATCAAGATAAATAATGGTTGAACAAATAGAGATCAATAGAATAAAGCCAGAAAATATTAGTACACAACCAATATATTGCTGTAAAAGGGCTAGGAGGCAAAATAATTACATAACTATAGTTTCCAAAAGTGAAAATAAAAGATGAAATCACTGTGTTATGTGAATCATGTTTTCCATAAGAATAAAACATCAATTGAATATTTACCCCTAAGATCACAAATATTCTTAATACTGAGACCTCTAAAAATGTCTTAGGTGGATCATCCTCATAGATGCTTTATTAGATACCATGGTAAAATTAGTCACTAATCCATATTCTCTTTGTACCAAAAATTTGCCAAAGATCCGTATATTTTTTTCTAAAAGCCCTCAGTGTAGAATAATGCCAAAAAGTGAAAACATATTCTAGGAAAATTTGTCTTTATGGTTGGAGTAACAGAGACGAACGGTAAGAATTTACATGGTTTAAATAAATGGGCCTGATTTAATCTTTATCTAGGCATTTTTCCATAAACTTCTTTATGGGTTGAATTTTTATAGGTTGAATTGTGTTCCCCAACAATTTACATGTTGAAGTCCTAGCTCTCAGTATCTGAGAATGGGACCTTATTTTGAAATAAAGTCATTACAGATATAATTAATCAAATTAAAATATCATTGAGGTAGACTCTAACTCAATATGACTGCTAACTTTACAAAAAAAGAGAACTGTAGACACAGACACAGGTACACATAGAAGGAAGATGACGTGAACAGACACATGGAGAATGCCATGCGAAGGTGAAGGCAAATTGGGGTGCTATTTCTATAAGCCAAGAAACTAATCCTGCTGACACCTTTATTTTGGACTTCTAGTTTCTAGAACCATGAGACAATAAATTTTTGTTGTTTAAACCAGTGGTCCCCAACGTGTTTTGCACCAGGGATCAATTTCAAGGAATACAATTTTTCCACGTACGTGGGGAGCGACTATAAATACAGATGAAGCTGTGCTCCCTCCTTGGTACTCACTTCCTGTTGTGCCTTTCACCTTCCCCTTCTTCCTAAATGTCACAGAAGACAATTTTTCCATTGATGAATCGGGGTGGGTGGGGGTGGAGCGGTCCATAATAGGCCATGGACTGGTACCGATCCGCCTCCCAGGGGTTGGGGACTGCAGGTGTAAACCACACTGCTTATGGTATTTTGTTGTGACAGACGTAGCACATCTATACAAACATGATTTCTCATTGCTATGTTTTTGATAAATATGCTCCTGTGTTTTTGAGAATATAGGCTTTCAGAAATACTTGGAGATGAGTGCTTTGTGTTAGAATTGCAAAGCCATCGTTTTGTTTTAATTTTCTGCAGCCCTACCGCTTTGCTTCATAAGGGCAGATATTTTTGTCTTCTTATTCATCAATACAATTCAACTAACCTGAACAGTGTGTTTGGCATATGGCTGACACTCAATAAGTATTTGTTTGCATGAATGATTGAATTCTCTTATGAGAGTTGAAGAGTCTAACCATTACTTCTCCCTGAGTAGACTGCTATTCAACCATATTGCAGAAGTGGGCCAAGGGAGTACTTATCAGCAGATCCAAAAGATTTCATCAGCAAATAATTTGGGGTCAGCTCCATAAGAAAGAACACTAAATTGAGCTTATAAAATCCTAAATAAAAAAGAATACCAGAATCATTTCATGTTGGTTTTACATGTACCTTTTGATGATCATTTGACCAGATACAAAAAGAAATACTGAAAAATAAAAACTACAATGGAAGGAAAGCCTGGGAAATTTCTGCAAATTCCTTTGTTTAATCATTTAGAAGATGCTTGAAGACAGACTTTTTACACATCTGTCTCTCCAGAAGGTATAAAAATTACTAGGCTTGCACAATCTGGCAAATCACCAAGAGGTATGTATTAAAATTAACTGTTGTTATTTCATTCCAAAGGAAAGCACGAATATGCCCAAGTTTGGCAAAATTGCTAATCAGAAAACAGAAGAGCAATACATACATTTGATTTCTATCCTTACAGTTTTGTAATAGAAAGGGGGTAAAAATGGCTAATTTAACCTGACATTATGCGATAGGAAGAAATCTTGAAATCAAGGTGAATGCTGGGAGCTCAAAATATTGGCTGTGATCGGGTCTAACTTGGGAATGTGTTTAATAGAAATAAAACCTATCCCATTTTTTACTTGTTTTTATCTAATTTTCTGATTTGTTAATGGACTATTCCTGATAAGCCTTATTTATAATTTTCTTTTAGAGAAACTCCTATTTAAGGAGTTTATGCTGAATTTGTACAAATTAATGCCTTTCTCTAGAGACAAAGATCAAAAAAGATCAATGAATACTGAAAGTAATATTATATTATTGTTAATGAGGTTTTGCAGGTCATAATAAAAAAATAAAGTGGTTTAAAGTGGATTAACATGCATAAATTTCATTTGCTCCTCAATTAAAATAATGTAATAATGATTTTATTAGAAATGTTTTTTTATTTGTTTCTAAGTAAAGGTTTCTAATGCTTTCAAAACTGTACAGAGCAAGAAATAGTTCACTGCCAACTAAAATCAGCAAATCATCTTGTTTGCATATTAATTTGAAAGTATTTTGAACTTCTGGAGGACAATAGAGTTGGTAAATAAATATTTTTCATATGAAAACATTACGAAAAAATCCAAATATATCTAAAAATAATTTATCAAATGTGTAAAATCTTTAAACATGCAGAAAAATAAAAAATACATGGAATTATTCATGGTTTATGGATTAAACATAAGAATAATAAAGGTATTAAGTGAGGATTGTTATAAGCAAGCATTGGATTTTGAATCAGACAGGTCTGAGTTCAAATATTGGGTCTATTTACAACTAATTAAACTTGGTCATAATATTTCACCTCTCTAAGCCTCATTTTTCTCATATGAAAAATGAGAACAAATACAGTTAGTCTTTCCTATCTGCAGGGGATATGTCCCAAGACCCCACTAGATACCTGAAATTGTGGATAGCGTGTGTGTGTGTGTGTGTGTGTATGTACACAATTTATATATATATACACAGTACTGTTTTTTCCATATATGTATACCTTTGATAAAGTTTAATTTATAAATTAGGCATAGTAAGAGATTAACAACAATAATAAAATAGAACAATTGTTAATAATAAATTATTAATAATAATAGAAATAGATAATAATAGAAATAGAAATAAACAATAAAATAGAAAAATAATTAATAGAACAATTATTAATAAAATAGAACAATTATAAAATATACTATAATAAAAGTTATGTGAATGCAGTCTCTTTTTTTCTATCAAAATATCTAATTGTACTGTGCTCGGCTATTTTCAGAATATGGATGGTTGACCACAGGTAACTGAAACCATGGAAAGTGAAACTATGGGTAAGTTAAGTATAAGCTAAGTATAAATATTATACTAACATAATGCTCTATTTGTAGGGTTTTGCTGAGTATTAAACACTATATGAACTGCTTGGTGTCTTAAGTACTGACTGTTGAGTAAATAGGGGCTCTTCATACTATTATTGATAATACACTAGCATCATAATCCAGACCTGAGAGAACTGGCATTACAATCTAAGTGGATCTCCAGCTTGGAGCAAGGTGCTGATAGCTGAACATGTGAGCAAGCCACAACAACTATTCTATGTAAACACACAGTGATATATACGGGGAGATTGGTCAAGTGAGATCTTTGTTCTTAGAGAAAAAAAAATCTTAGCAATGGAAAAAATATACATCAGATATGAATAATAAAAAGTTTTGTTTTAACTTTATCCCTAATACATAGGATATATATATATACAGATTGGAATAGAGTAAGTGGACAATCTAAATGGAAAGAAATGGAAAGACCTGGTTGAATGGAAAATTGAAAGAGGAAGCTTCAGAGCAGATTTCAGAGCCAAAAAAATTGAGAAGGCCCTGGCTTAAGAATAAAAACCTACTCCCTGTATTCTGGGTAGAATAATCAACTACAGGGAAATACCGCAAGATAGAATATTAGGAATAGTCAGTTAATACACAAATAAATGCATAGATTGTTTATAGGTATATAGAAGAGGATGATTTAGTTTTCAGTTACATTAGAATCATGCAAATATTCAGCCATTGAAGAATGAGAATGCTATAGGACGCTACAACCAATAGGAATAATGGACATATTACCTACAATATTTCCTTTTTATCTAAATTTCACATTTAAAGCTAAAAAATTATTTCTATATACTCTTTTATTTGCATCACACTACCTTTAAGATATATTTTTGTCATTTATTTCAAATTCAAACTATATTTAATATCTGTTTATTATTTAGAAGAACTTTTTTTAACTATGTCTTTCGCTGACTAAATACTAGCTATTTACAAAAATGTCATATTTCTGATAATAGTGCTAAATAATCGAAACACATCCTATAGGTTGACTAAGGTCTTGTGAATCTTTTCTGGTATATATTAGTTAGTTTCCTTACATATATTCCACAAAAGTATAGAGATATTTTAAAAAATCATCTGGGTATGATATGCAAGGTATTGAAAGTGAGAAGATATCTCTTATTAACTGTGTGCCCCTGGCTATGTTATTATTACATTTTGAATCTCATTGTTTTATTATCAGAAACTTATGTGATAATATTCCTCAGGGTTTTAGAGAAGATTAAATTAGATAATTTATATAAAATTACTTCCCAGCTAAAAAACATTATGCAACTTTTAATATAACAAAATGACAAGTTTAAGAAAGATGAAAAGCTTGAGGTCACCTCAGTAATTATACTAATTTGATGGTGGATACTGAATTCTTTGTATCACAGTGAAAAATAGGAAACTTAACCCTAGTCTTGCCTGTTATATAATGGGACTCAGAAAATATAGATTGAGACATAAAGGAAATGTTATGCGACATAGGTTTTCACACAAAGGAGTTATTAAAAACTATGAAGGGTCTGAAGTTTTACTCTTCTGCAAGCTAAAAAATTTAGCTTCTCAGAGTTTCACAAGGGCTAGCAGAAAACACAGGACACCTGGGTCAGAGATGAAGCTTGTTGTTCACAGAAGGGAGCGTGAGCATCATCTTCAAATCATTTCCTCTTGCCTCTTCCCCCAATTGTTTTGGGGGCAATGTTGGTTATCCTAATTGAATGCTGCACTTACAGTGAGATTGGGTCACAGCTGAGGAGCCCTAAATTTAGGAAAGCACAATTTATAGGGGCTATAATCAAACCTGTCCAGTATTTCTCTGAAAGGAGTCATTATCCTTATTATCTTGATCAGGAAACAAAAATAGCCCTCTCTCCCAGAAAGACATTTTTCTATATCCCAAGACCATGTGAAATAAGTATTCTGGAACAAAATTTATTAATGCTTATTCACAAGATGTTCAGAAATGCAAGAGACTCATCAAGAATTATCTCTCAAGAGGAGTATAAAGTGCACATGTGCCCCATCAATAACAATAATAATTTTTATTGCAAATCATATGTGTATTCCTGGGAAGCATAAAAATTAATATGGGCTCTATAAGGAATGTTTTGGGAACTTAGCTTTTGATATTTATTTCTGTTTACCAATAAATATAAGAATGTCATATATGAAGTAAGACTGGAAAGTCAAGAAATAATGACATAATTCATGATGGAAGATGACATTTATTTGTCATTTGTAAATGAAATGACATTCACCATTTCTCTTGCACTACCTTTTCACCTTGAAATAAGCTTCCATCATCTATGACATTTCACCTCTCAGAGATGAAATAAGAACAACCTAAATAAACGTCTTCTACTTATAAATTTGATAGCAAGTACCAGACAATATGAAGTACATAGTTTCAAAAAATGCTTGATGGCTTAATAATAGAATGTTGTACATTCTTAGTACATAAATGATTAATCCATACTGAAATATAAATCACTAACAAAGGTACATCACCAGTCAGTATATGCATCGCTAGGTATGCATTCATTGCAAGGAAAGATTCAAGCGTAGAAATTTCCCTGACACTTTCCTCAGGCAAGGTAATTGTGAGAAATCTATTTAGTCTCTTTTGATTCCCTTTTACGTAAAAGAACTTCATTTACACCCTCTTTATATAGTAATCTCACTGATTCTGAAGGTGACTTTCTTCTTTTAATACACTATTAGAACCTCATAATTTTGCTTTCAAGACTACTATGTGGTGATTATTTATGTTTATTCTGCTTGATTTCTAGTTCTGTTTCCATATGAAGAAAGAGATTCAAAGTTTCCTGAAGAAAAAGTGTTTGAGATACTTCCAGGGTACAGTCTTCGGTATGAATCTAGTTTGACTTTGTATGATTTTAGGGCCTTAAATTAAAAAGCAAATTAGGTTGATAGGAAATTCAAACCTGAATGGGTGATTAGAAGAAGTGACTCAGTTTCAATTAAAATTCTAAAATGCTGCCATGGTATATTTGTCATCTGAAATTTAATCTACAATTTGAATGACAACTTTGGTTGTTAAAACTTTTGAGAAATGTATCATGGTCAGAAGATGAGTATAGATTTACATAATGCCAGGTAATTTTGGTGTGAATTTATAACAATGCCATTTATTAGGGATATGTGTTAAATTTTAAAAACAAACTTTCCATTTTCAAGAAAACCATAAGTTACATCAATACTAATTCATGTAAAACAGACATAGCACATTTAATGGACACAAATGGTATGAGCCAAAAACGCATAGAGAAATACAGCCTATTTAACTGAAACTTACATATCATTATCGAAAGTATAATATGCTGATAAAAGGAAATGCTAATCTTTAATAAATCTCCAGTGTCATTATCCCTGGAAAACAATATTTCCCTCAGTTCCCTATATTTCAGCTTTTCTTGGAATAAAGAAAGCATACACAAAGCAAGTGTTATCTTAAAGTATTTGAAGTCAGGAGTGAAATATGGGAAAGAGACTAGAGTTAGTGAAAATTACCGTTTTGAATAAAAAATGAGAAAGTTTTGTGGAAGCAGTTCCAACTAAAAATTATGAAGACTATTCTAATGGTGAGGAATCTAAACACCATAAAGATAGAACAGATCACTTACTCAGAAGTTACTATCAGCAGTTATTCAATATATGTTGAATTATTGCTCACCAACATCTCATGACTGCTCCTGGCCGGAAAAAGCCTGTGGAAATTCCTCAACACTAATACTTTGTATTTCTGTAGCAATTGATATGGGGAGTTTTTGTTTCCTTCATGTTACATTGCCTTTTTATTTTGACAGGAAAGATATACAGCATAATTTTTCAAAACAAAGCAGAAAATATTGACAACTGGTAAGAATAGGATACCAACATAAAAATATGGCTCAAGGAGAGATTATAAAATTAATTCACTTTTTGCACTTGGATTGGTATTTCTAGATAACACTAAGATTGAATTTAAATCATCATATTTTCAATCAATTTTTTGAAAAAGTCATCAACAGAAAATTATAATTGTGAAGATAGATTTTTTTACATTTTGGTGGGTAATGTTTAGTATTAAGGATCTCAGAAGAAGCCTGAATTTATAAGGATAAGAAAAAACTATATATAATGCTTCTTGTGTCCAGGAGTGTTCTCAGAGAATGAAGCCTCCATATCTCCCTAGTGGCATAAATTCTTCCACCTCTCTTAAGTCAGTTTTCTGCTAGTATCTGAAGTCACTGCTAGTATCTGAAGTCACTGGTTTTTCTTCATGTATAGCTCCTGATCCTTTAACGATGTTAGACCATTGCCCATGAGCTCTATTGGCATACTTACTGTTTACCAGTGAGGTAGGGAGAGAACACTGAGGAAGGAAGACAGCAAGAGGCAAAATCGGTATAGTGTTTCCTTTACTACACAGGTTAACACATCAAAAATAGCTTTGTTTTAATTGATGGTTGCATTTGTTATCTATCACTTCATGATAATATTATCCCGCAATTTAGTGGCTTAAAACAATAAACATTTATTATCTCACAGTTTGTGAGGGGCAGGAATCCAACCAAGCATCTCTTAGCTGGCTTCATCTGGCTCAGATATTTTATGATTTTGTAGTTATGCTGTTGGCAAGGTATATGGACACATCTAAAAGCTCAACCTGAAAGAGATTATCTGCTTCTAAATTCCACTTAATGGTTGTTGGCTGGCTTCAGTGTCTTGTCCCCTGGGCATCAGCACAGGACCATTTTGTAACCTAGTAGCTAGCTTCCAGATTGTCCTGTTAGAGTAGGAAACTAGGGGACAGGGCTGAGACTGAATGCAAGGGCTTGGTGATTGTGTGCAGGTGTTAAAGTACACAACCCTCAGGCAGAAGCGAACCAGAGGGGCTGATATAATGCTGCAAGCAAGAACTGGCTTCAACTAGCTTGTCAGCTATCTCTGTCACTTTACATGAACTTTGGCTAATTATAATATCATTTACATTGTGGTTTTAAAATCTCTCTGCCCTCAAAATTACCATGACAGTTCTGAGACAACCATATAACATATGAAAGTGGGAAGGAACCCAATTCTAGGAATTACTACCCAAATTCTTAGTAAAAGCCAACCCCTTAGAAAAGCTTCCACTCAAAGGCCAGTAACAGTCCCACCCCACAACATGGTAACTGTCTTTCCTCAGAGAAAACAATGCAAGAGAGAGGAACCATGCTTAAAACAACAGCAGCAGCAGCACCACAGATGTCTGTAAAGTGTAATCTCAGAAGTGGCATGCCATCACTTTTGTTGTATTCTAGTTAGCAGTGAGTCAGTCAGTCTAACTCATATACTCATGGGGAGGGGAGCTGACAAGGCTAAGAATACCAGGAGATGGGGATTATTAGTAGACATCCTAGAGCCTGCTTACCCAAGTGGTCTTCTGTTTTTAACCTTTGGAATGCTATTTGAAGTACTCAGGGTATGTATCCATGAATACGCAGTTCTCCACACAATCTATGTTTCACTAACAACAGGGAATCATTATTCCTAAATTCTTCCTCAAGGAGACCATGACCTCACCGCATTGCTGGTATTCATTGAAACTCATAGGTTCTTATTAAGGATACCCTATATTATCATTCTCTGACATAATGTGATATGAAATCAAAATAGGCATTTATAATAAAAGGATTATTTTTAATATTGTTAAGAAAATATACTCAATTAACTTGACTATTTTTATGATATCTATTTCTACCAGTTTTCTATTCTCACACAATGGAAGCTGCCTGTGTTCAACTTTCATTGTCCCATCTTTTCCTCTTTTCAGAGAAATGAAGGTATTTACAATTTATTAGGGGAGGACAGCTCTCCACCTTCTCAGTTTTGCTGCTTGGTCTCCCTCTCACTTTGATCCCTGATAATAACAACCTAATATCCTTGTACCTTGCACTTCCTTGTGCCCTACTTCTCATGTATGCTACTTTGGCTTGATATACATACTGTATTCCAAATCTTCTGCTAATAGATTGGTTACCTGCTGCTGATTGTTCAATTACGATGTTCCTTCACCTGGCTGTTCGAATTCATATATTTTGCTTTAAAGATTGACATGCTGTATTTATTGTACACACACCTTAGCAAATAGAATATTGCTGGATGTTTAAAAATATTGTTAATCATATGTGTAAATCTTCTCATAGTCTGCATAGCTTTAACATTTTTTGTATTTAATGATAGCATTAAATACAAAAAGGCAATTTGATATTACCATTTTATAATTAAGTAAATAAAAAATTGGGAAAATTAACTGATTTGTCTGTATTATGTAGCTTTTCGATGGCAGAACCAATACTTAAAGCCAGATTTTGTTTACTCTATATCTTAAAGTCTATATTAGTCAATCTTATCTTGAATAAGCTTACAATAAGGAAATGTATGAAATTATTCTATAAGAAAACTTTTTAAAGTTCTTTTTTTCTCTTAGTAACCAGAAACATCTGGGAAGAAACTTACTTCAGAGAGAATTTGGTTAAAAGAGGGTATCTAAAATTATATACCTTTGTACTACTACTGGTAAGCCTAGGTCTTTTATTCCGTATTGCCAAATGCAATGAACTTGCTGCCTTTGGATATTTTGCTAATTTTTGGAATCCTGAAATCCTCTAAGCATTTGTAGCACTGCTGCTTGTCATTCTGTGCCAGGAATCTTAGCATGGCATCCACTAATGATAGTCCTAGAGAGAATAAAACCTAAGACAGGGTCTCAAGATGAACATTAAAGAAATGCACTGATGTGATAAACAGCAGACAATTTAAATTGTGCTAATCAACTTAATAAATTGGGTACTAGAATATGATATTTAAGCAGCGAATGAATTTTTTAAAATGCTCACACACATCTTAAATGGAATTTCTTGGGATGCAGAAAAATGATTCTGATTTATTTTATTTAGAGGAGAAAGAATCGTGCACCACCATTTTCACTTAATGCTTTCATCCCAGAAGCCTCTCATATACAAAATAACATTGCCAAAATTTCAAATCACTAATTTTATTTCTTTGATTACATTACATTAAAGAAATTACAGTTGTGGAACATTGCAGTGGGAGATAAAAGGGATTCATTTATTACCTAATATCTTTTTTCTCTCTCTTTTCTTCTCTCTGTTGTTATTTTCAATAATAAAATATTAGAACTAGTCAGAATTTCCAAACAAAAGACAAAAAAAATAGCTTAAGCCAAGTTATTTCTATAAAGGAATAATAAGAAAATTTACTTTTATTGATAATCCACTCTTTGCTAAGAGTCCTACATGCATTTTCCTATTTTATTTCCATAGTAACTTTGCCAGTAGATATTATTTTACAAGTTAAAAATGTAAAGAGTGTTTGAATAATTTATTTATAAGGAAGATAATAATTAGTAGAGCTGAAAGTTCAGTATCTTTCCTTAATGCTTCCTTGTGGTTTATAAGAAAATATCAAAGAGGTATACAAAGAGGTAGTGGTGAAAACTTTAAAGGGGTGTCCATGGCTTACGTTTTGTGGGAGAAAGGTTGTTTGCTTTATGCTAGTGAAAAATTAATTTCTAAATTATGCATTCTTCCATAAGCAGTGCCAGGAAAAATAGCATTAATTATAGCAAATTAAGACAAATGCTGACACTGGAAAACTCTGAGTTTAAAATTGAAACTAATGTTGTTATCTGCCACCTTAAAATCTATCTATGTTGCTTTTTATGGCTAGCTAGGACTAATGAGATAATAAAAATTAATGGAGAATAAAATAGTAACATATTATTTATATTTGAACGACACTTTGAATTCCCACTTTTTTCATTTCATAGGAGATATTCTGTTTTCTCTGCCTTGGTTCAAATGACTCTTTTTTTTTTGTCTATATACCTACCTTCCCTTCTCTTCCATAGTCCCTCTTAGTGACATAGCAAGCCTCAGCATTATCAGCTCTGACAGCTTTCGTCCTCCCTTGGAAGCAGACATTGCATCCCACTCTGATTCCCACTCTCTCTTCTCTTCTTTAACATTAAGTTTCTTAAAAGGGTGGCAGGAACCCACTACATATTCATTCCTCAGATTGCTCCAATCTTACTGCCAATTGTCTCTACTGCTACCCTGAAATGCTTCTAACCTAAGTCACCAATAACTTCTTCATTGCTAAATATTAATGCCAAGTTTTATTTCTTATGTGAATTCACATCTTTGCCACATTTGACATGCTTCTTTAATGTTCTCTCCTTCTGGTTTTTTTCTGATTTATTTCCATTCTTGATTTTTTTTCTTCCTGTACTCTGGTACTCTTTCTCAGTGTTCCTGTTGTAGATTATGATCATACTTATTATCCCTTTAATGCAATACATTGTAGGTTAACATAATGAATTTACCTTGCTTCTTTTCTTATTATCTTCAATCTACCTTGCTATATGACCCAATCACATAACTTTAAATACATAAATTAATTTATGCATTCATGACTTACATATACATTTGCAGTTCAGGGTTCTTTCTCTGGCTTAAATTATTTCATGGAGATCTTATTTACAAATCTTACCTTTGTTATGACCAGGATAGACATATTCCCCTATAATGAAGCTAATTCTCCTTTTATGTTTCTTAGTGAGTGATATTACCGTCCAAGTAGATGCACCAAAACAGAACACTGAGTGGCTTTCTTCTGTGGGTCCTCAAAGCCCTGTGGTTTTTCCCCAATGATTCCCAAGGCCTTAACATGGCTTTAATTTCTCCCTTTGGTCTCCAGATCCACTGAATTTCCTTATTTCATGACATTTCTCCTCTGTCAGATTCAATAATTCCCAAATGACCTCTCTCATCCACTCTATTCCCTTCCATTTTTAATAATTTTCAAATAAGTTACTACTCAGCTAAACATACTCAATTGATCTGACATTAGTTTTTGACTTCCCTGAATGGCATTTAAGATATTTATTAATATAAATGAGGCTTATCACTAAAGCTTCTTAGATCGTCATTTCTGCTTTAAAACTATATGTAATGAAAGAAATATATTATGCTCTCACTATGTTCCCTATTATTTGAAGATTCTAGATTTTCATAATTGAGTATTCAACAATACCATACATTTGACTAATTTTACAGTTGGTCACTCTTAAAGGCATACGTTTTACATATAGTACAAATTACAATGTTTAGTCTAAAACATAAGGTGACTTTCTTCTAATAAAGATGAATGTACCTTATTCCCCTTGAAGGCATGCATGTTTTCTATTATTGCTTATATTACTATCATTTGTATTCCTTGATACTAGGTTTGATGTATAGTGCCTCGGTATCAATGGAGGCTTGGTACTAAGATTTCCCCCCAATACTAATATCTGTAGGTCAAATCTCTTATATAAAAGGGTATTGTATTTGCATATAACCTATGCTTATCCTCTCATATACTTTATTTTTTAGGTAATTAGTTTATTATAATAATTATTAGAAATGCTGAAGGATATAAAGCATAAATTTATTTCTCACAGTTTCCCCATTGAATCCTTTCTCTTAGAGATAAACACTGTGGACAGTTTTGAATGTACTCTTCCAGAATGTTCTATGTACCTATTATGCAAGTGTGTACACACACACATACCCACTTCAAAACAATATTTGGCATTCCATATACTCTAAATCATCTCTAGATTACTTATAATATCTAACACGATGTAAATATTATACAAGTAGTGGTTACACTGCATTTTAACATTTGCATTTTTGTGCTGTTATTTTTGTAGCTTTTTTCTCAAATGTTTTTTATCATGGTTGGTTGAATCCCTAGATGTGAAATCTGCATACACAAAGGGCCCTGCTGTGATTTTCTTCTTCTATAGTTGTTGGTAGTGGCCTGTCACTTTAAGGAATGGGAACGTAGGTCTGGGCTCAAACATTCCTAGAGCGTCATAGCATCTCTTTTGGAAATAAATAGTACTGTTATTTCTGTGTTGAAAGAACACCATTCTTTGGGTGCTGCAATAAAGTAACGTTCTAAGGATTGATTGGAATAGGGACAAACAATATAGATAATTAGTAGGAAAATTTCTTTGATGAGAGTATATTTTACTTAAGACTTAAGTGATAAAAATTCAACTTTACAAATATCTGTAAAAAGGTTATTCCAGGTTATAGAAAGAACTCATGAATAGGTACTGGATTGTTTCTGAAAGAAATGTTACAATGTCCATTTTGAAGATCAGAACACTGCCCAAGATTACAAAGAAAATAAGAATTCAAACAGGGATTTTAATGCTACCAGTGAAAGCAAAATGGCTATGTTCTTAATAAAAAGAAATTGTCTCTTTCTTACTCTCTCTTTCTCTCTGTTTTCTGCTTACAGTTGTGATTTACTTATTTAGGTATGGTAATATATAAATACATGCACATTGTGAAAATAAAATCAAATTTTACAACATTTTTACATTTTTCTCTATTATTTTATCCTGTGTTTTTATCTTTATAGAATTTAGCAATATCTGAATCATTTTTCTTTTTAAACCGCATATCAAAGTTATGTAGTTTATGACTTTCCATACTTGTATTCTGAATATGTGTGTGTCTGTGTGTGTAAAGTGTTTTTTTTTTAAATGTATAGCACAGGATTTGCTTTTATATCTAATCTTAGTTTAATTGGAATATTCAAACCATTTACATTTAAAATAATCAATAAAATTGGGTTTAAATTTACCATCTTGCTGGTTTTCTTATTTGTTTTTATTTTCTCCAACTGTTCTTTCATCCTTTTTCCTTTTTCTTTTCTTAAATTAGTTATTTTAATTATCCTATTTACCTCTACTATTTGCTTATTGTTATAGTTCTTTGTTTTATTTTAGTTTACTTTTACTGGCTGCCATGGCTTTTACAATGCAAAACTTTAACTTATAATAGTCTGACTTCAAATATATTACATTTAGTTTAAGGAGTTTAGAATAGCAAACTTCCATTTCTTTATTGCCAATCTTTTCATATTTATTTATATTTTTATTTATTTATGTTTGTATGTTACATGTTCTACATTATTTGTATTAGTCAATTACTTTTATAGACTTGAAGTTAGACAATATGCATTTCATTTTTACTCATCTTTTAAAAACTACCCTTGGCAATCTTTATAACATACTTCAAATTTCTATCTGGTATCATAGCCCTTCTTTCCGAAGAATTACCTATAATACGAAATGTAGTGCAGGCCTTCTAATACTGAATGAATTCTCTTGACTTTTTATTTTTTTTTCTCTGAAATGGTCTTTATTTAGGGTTTTTTTTTTAATTTAGTGTTTTAAACATCATCATTGAGGCCTAATCAGCATAAACTACACATATTTAAAGTGTATAATTTGTTAACTTTTAATGTAATTGTTACCTATTAAATCATCATCAGAATCAATAAAATAAGCGTATCTTTCACCCTCAAAAGTATTCTCTTCACTTTAACACTCCTCCCTAATCTTTGTTTTTAGGCAACCATTATTCACAATCTACTTTTACATATTGAAGTCCAATCTTATCAATTTGTTCATTTATAGATTATGCTTTTGATATTTTGTATCTAAAATATGTTTCCTTAACTCAAGCTCAAAAAGATTTTATATTTGGATAATCTTTGGTTTGACATTTGGCTCTATTGTCATTTTAAGTTTATTTTTATATTGAATAATGTGTGAATCAAAGTTTCTTCTTTTGCATATCAATATCTAGTTGTTCCATCACCATTTGTTGAAAAGACTATTCTTTCTCCATTGGATTGCCTAACCATATTTGTCAAAAAATCGGTGTCTATACATGTGGGGAACTTATTTCTAGGTTCTACATTCTGTTTAATCTATATGATTATCTCTACCACAATATCACCCTTTAAAATAAGTCTAGAGCTCAGGGAATATTTGTTTTCCAGCTATTTCTTTTCAAATTATTTTGATTTTTATAGGTCGTTCATATCCCATATAAATTTTAGAATCAGTTTGGTAATGAATACAAAAAAAAAGTAAAAAAATACCCTGCAATTGTTGTATTGGATTGAGTATATCCTACAAATTAATTAGGGGAGAGTTGATATGTCAACCACACTGAGTCTCCTCAATATGTCTCTGCATTGTTTTTAGGTCATTAATTTCTTTCATAAATGTTTTGTAATTTTTGATATAAAATCCCCCCCATATTTTGTAAAAATTTTCCCAAATATTTCCAAATTTTATTGCTATTGCAATTTTTAAATTTGCATTTTGGTAGTAACTTGCTGGAATTTATATACAGTTGATTCTCGTATTTTCATATTTTATCCGGCAACCATGTTATATTCACTTATTATATCTAGTCACCATTTTGCAGATACCATTGGGTTTACTACAATAATGTTTACGTTATATGGGAATAAAGACAGTTTTGCTACTTCATGTCCATTATGGTTACCTTTTATTTCCTTTAGTGACTTACCGTACTGGCTAGAATCTTTAGAATGATGTTGATTAGTGAGAGATATGTACCTATCTTATTCTTAAACCTTAAAAAATGCCTTCAATATTTCACAAATAAGTATGATATTAGCTGTGGGTTTTTATTTTTCATAGATGCCTTTTGTCAAGGTGACTACCTTTACCTTTGGAAATAAAATGAACATGTATCCGTGAATGACAGAATAGAATAGTCTTTGTATACATTGACTCTAAAGATGCAACTAATAAAAATATGAGGGAAAGAAAATAAACATGTGTTGATTGATGGATCTGTAATAGAAAACAAAGAATATTGTTTCATGTTGAAAACTTGAATGTCATTATCAGAATATTAAACATTGTAGCAGAAAACACTGTGATAAATAATACAGTTGGAGGAAACATTTGATCCTTGCTCATATCAGAATATAAACACAGAGAGCCTAATCTGAATGGACAAAAGTATTATATGTTGACATAATTATAATGTTATAATGTTAACCATGAGAAAACAAGTCATAACATAAAAGTTAAAAAACTGCATAATAGTATAAAAAGAACTAAAATTAAAATAAATATTAATTTGTTTAATTAGCTTGCTGCCTTAGTTTATTCCTGCTGCTATAACAAAATGTCACAGGTTGGATAATTTATAACTAATAGAAATGTATTTCTCACAGTTCTTGGAGTCTGGAAAGTCCAAGATCAAGGTGCCACCATGTTTGGTGTCTGGTGAGAGATCGATCCTCATATATGGCAAAGTCTAAGTGTCCTTACATGATAGAAGGTGGAAGGGCAAAAGAACCTCCCTAGTTCCCTCCTGCCCTCTTATGAGGTTGCTAATACCATTCACAAGGGCTCTGTCCTCATGACTTAATCACTTCTCAAAGTTCTTACTTCTTACTACTATCACATTGGGTTTTAAGTTCCAACATATGAATTTTGGGGGACACATTCAGACCATAGCACTTACTAAATTTAGTTTCAGATTGAATAAAAAGGTAAATCTGAAATCTTTGTCCAGTCTAAGATATGTGAATAAGATAAACTGATTCATAAAATTTTAAAATACAAGCATGCATATTAAATAAATTACATTGTAAAACTGCAGACTTAAAAAAAAAGAATACTAGCAATTTTCATATTATTAATAGCAAAGTAATTACAAACCATAAAACATTCATTAAGAAGACGTATAATGCTGATATTGTACAGTATACCAAACAATGGACTACTATGCACTGCTGAAAGGAATAAGGGAGATCCATATACAATATTTTGAAAATAGCTCCAAAATATAATTTTAAGTGAAAAACATGTTAAAGAACAGTATGCATAACAGGCTACCTTTTCTCAAATTTAAAAAATTCCCCATCATCTTCTTATTCTGGTATGAATATAAATTTTGTTTTATAAATCTTAAATTAAGATTTACAACTGATTATTTAAAATTTAGACTTATAACTATTTGCATTTTTAAGAGTAGAATTTTAAAAATGAATATCACTGAGTTAAGATTGAGGCATGACTTTAAATCACTAAGTAAATAATTCACAACATTCATTAAATATATCACAGTTTGAAATGAACTTCAATTCATGAGAATTAGAAATTCTTTCTTCAAAATAAATGCAATACTATTTTTTGACATTTCAACAAAGAAGACCTTTCATTTTCCTCTGAAATTTCAGTTATTTTAATATAAAAGGAATTTTCTTTTGCTTTTAGATCTTTGTATGGTCATGTTCATGATTTTTGCTCAGTGATTCCACTCTAGGAGTTTAGTACACAAAGTGAAATTTCTGTCTTACATTATTAACTTTTAGTTCCAGATGATATTATATATGCTGAAGAATTATGTGTCTTCTTGAATTTTTAAAAACTTTTACTTTTAAATGTCATTAAAATAATAATAAAGCAAAGAAATATTTGATATCTTTAAATTGTTGAATGTTTAGCATTATATATATACATTTCCTCAAGTAATTATTCAATGTATTATATTGCCGACATTACCATCTAATTATTCAATATATAACTTATGCTTTTGTAGCCAGAAGTAGAAGATATTAACAGATTTATTTGTAAGTGTTAAAAAAAAATGGAGGTCAAAATAACTGTAGTGTCCAGAAATAACTCAGTCTTTTAAATATTTGGTCTACATCTTTTATTTGGTTTCTTTTCCATTCAATGCTTGAACTTATGGAAGGGTAAAAATTGATTGTGTGGCCTTTTTTCTAATTTCACTTCATTCAAAACTTGTCTTAATGTGACTGAATCAAAAAGGATTAAATTATTTGTAAAATCCAATTTGCCACACTGTAGCAGGCTCCCGGAAATACCAGTTTTAAGATTTTAATATCATTTAAAAGGCTGTATAATTTGCATCTAAGTACAGTTGAATAACTTTAAAGAAAGGAGTAAAATACTATGAAATATATATATTTCTATATGTATGTCAAATGAAGTCCTCCTGAGGACACTGTGCCCATATTCTTCCCATCTTGATTTTATTTTTGAATTCTAGTTTTATATTTTGTCAAGTCTCTGCCCTCCACCCTTCCCTCTTCCCTTCTTCCTTTCTTTCTTTCTTGTTATAAGCACTAGTGATATATTGGAATCCAATAGTGAGCAAGATGTTGATGGCTATTGTGTTTATGATGCGGTTTTATCATGATTAGACATAGGAATTGATGTATATCCACGTCTGCATACATGAGTATGCGTGACCCTGTGTGTGTATGTGTGTATGTGTGTGTGTGCACTCTTGCTGGTGTGTAGGGAACAGACAGGGAGAGAGATGGAGAAGGAGAGAGATTTGAGCATCAGAAATTATTTACTTTGATTTTCTTTTTGTATGATATGACATATAAAACATAAAGCAATTTTATAAAACCTTTATCTCCAACTGAAAGCAAGCTACTTTAAACAAAGTTAATATTTTGTTTTCATTATAGGAAGTGAACAGGGTTGAGTCATTTAAAAAGGTATGATGTTACTGTTTTCAATAAAGCAAAGTTTCTCCTTTAATTTTTGAGGACATAGAAAAATAGTGTGAAGATATAATCATACTGAATGGATATTTTGCAATATAAACTGTGATATGCTTTTATCCAGTTCCATTAAATACAATGCCACTGAAATTAACAAATGTGCATATGAAATATGACATTTTCTATGACTGAGTGCTAAAATGAATAATTGTATGATTGCAAGTCAAAATAATTTTATTAAACTAGAATTATACCTTAAAAACAAAAATTTATAAAGATAGAGTTTGGATGATTTAGTATATGTTAGGTTATTTTGCTATGATAAATAAGTTCAGCACCTCAGTAGATTAAAAGGATATATCTACTTTTGTTTTTTCTTGCTTACACATGTCCATCAAGATTTGCTTGGGTTCCTCTCTTCTACTCTCCTTTCTGCAGAACCAAGTCTCAGGAAGCATAACACTTGATGCATTTGTGATTATCTAGGCAGGAAAATGGGATCATGGCAATTAAACAGTAGCTCTTTAAGTTTCCATATGGAAAACTTAAGTCACCCCCCATGGCTTCTACATCATGCTTTTAACCAACCTTGGATTGAAATTATTAGAAAAACAAAACAATAAAAGTGGTAGTACAACAATAAGAAATACAAATTTAAAATACAGTATAATAGCTATTACATAGTGTTTACATTGTATTAGGTATTATAAGTAATCTAGTGATGATATCATGTATACACCAAATTTCAAAAATGAAGGGAAGTACAATCTGACCATGCAAATGGAAAATGAAGAGGCAGAAATGTATCTGAGAAACACAAATGACTATCACAGTAATGATGTAAATTTAGACTTTTGAGTATCAAAAAGTCAATGTATGGGTGAGGCACACATTGACAGTAGTTGATGTGAAAAATCAAGTTTGACATAGTCCAACAATGTGAGACGTGGGCTGAAAAATTCTCATGTGTCCTGGCTGCATTAATGGGTTGTCATAATGAGAAGTCATAGTCTCATATTCTCAGGGCTGTCGCTGCCCTCTCCAAGCTCTATCAGCTGTGAGTGAAGAGCCTTCAGTTTGGATAAACAGTCCCTTAGGGTTCTGAGTCCACTCATCATATCGCACTTGGATAGAAGTTAATAACCTTAGATTCACAAGAGGATGGAATTCTTTGTTTAGGGGTTAGTCCTGCATCTTAAAACATGTACTTGTGGTATGAAGAAGCCTCTACTGTGGTTTGTGTTTGCATCCCAGATAGCAGCCTGGGAGACAGAGTCATCCCTGAATCCCAGCCTGGACTTACAGGCTTCTGACAGCTCACAAGCATGTGGTAAATCTCTTTGCCTTGGGCGTTGACCCTGAACCCAAATATTAGCAACAAGCACGGATATTACTTCAAATTGTATCCACACCTGAAAATGACTTTTTATCTTTTCCAAGATTCAAGCAACAATTTTGTTAAGAAAATATTTTAGTGTCAGAAAATTGGATCTGCCCTCCTTGTGTACTGATGATGACCATATTTTTCTGACCTTTACATTATTTTAGTGAACTAACATTGCTTTGGTTCTTTTCTGTGGGAGCCCATTCTTTCAGGCTTGCTTCTCTCAGCCCCCAATCTGTCTATTTTCAGCTTATTACTATAGTAGTTTCCTGTTCTGCTGTAACCAATTATCCCTTACTTACTGGTTTAAAACAGCAGAAATTTATTCTCTCACTGTTCTGGAGTATCTCTGAGCAGAAATCAAGGTGTTATCAGGGTCTGGCCAAGCTCTCCAGAGGTTATAGGTTATAGGAAAGAATCCACTTGTTTTTTCCAGCATTTGGAGCTACTTTGTCTGTATTTCTTGGTTTATGGAACCTTTCTCTAACTTCAAAGCCAGTGTGTATTAGTCTGATTGAGGTGTCATATCAAAATACTAGACAGTGTGTAGCTTAAATGATAGAAATTTATTTTCTGAAATTTCTGAAGGCTAATATCGAAGATCAAGGTATTAGTATATTTTGTTTTTTTCTGAGGCCTCTCTCTTTGGCATACATATGGCCATCTTCTCACCTTTTCTTCAGCTCGCACCTGTCAGCTATCTCTCTCTTTGTGTCATAAATTTTCTTCTTATAAGAGTGCCGTGCGTATTGGATTAAGGCTCATTTTAACTTAATTACCTTTTTAAAGGCCCTGTCTCCGGATATAGTCAAATTCTGAGGTTCTGGAGTTAGGGACACATTTCAGTCTGTAGTTATTGTAGCATAACATCTCGTTCTGAGTCTGTTTCATTATATTTCTGTTGTGTAACTTTTTTTTCTTCCTATGGTGTTTGCCAAATATCCCTCTACCTCCTTTTTAAGGGTACATGGCATTTATAATGGTTATAATTTATAATGGCACTCCCGGATAATCCAGGATAACCTTCCCATCTCAAAATTCTTAATTTAACAGCATCTGCAAAATTATTTTTTGTTATATAAAGTCACATCAACAAGCTCCAAGAATTAGGTTGTAGATCTCTTTTAAGGGGTTATTATTCAACCTACTACAATCTTATTCTCCACATTCCCAATCTTGAGGTTCTCTTAAAGGCCATGCATGGCTTAAAGACTCATTGGACTTTCAAATCTGAACATCACAGTTTAAGAAAACCATCGAATATGATAGATATTGTACTTCTGTGGCCAGATATTGTCCTCTTAAACATTTTGTATGAGAAGCGGGTGAATATATTTAGCTGTTTTAACAGCTATTATAGAAAAGTGTAAACTAGAGATATACTGCAACAAAATGATTTTCAAATACTGGAACAGGTGAACTTTGGATGTCTTCAAAGAAACGAATTAGGACAAATGGAAAGAAGTTAAAAGGAGGAAGAGCTTACAACATTAGAAAGCTTTAAATGCTCTTTAACATTAGAAATGTATGCTTCTTGAAATAATACCTCCTTGGTAATGGTATTATTTCAAAAAATATGATGCTTAAAGGTCAAGGATAATGTTGATGTGGGAGAGTAGTCAGCCCTAATGATGGATAAGATTCATGCCACTTTTAAGAGTCAATAAATATTCCTATCCCAGATACACACATACACACCCACACATATACACACAATATAAATATATATATACAGCTCATATACACAAGCAGCTTTTATTACATTAAAATATCCCAATTTTCTCTTTTGATCATTTAAAGCATGCTGTAAGCTATCACAGCTAGAAACAGAAGATGTTATCTACCTTTTTTCCATTCTTAATTATCGAATAAATGCTTGTTTACAGTACATTGCTTAAACCATTGGAGGGATGTAGGATGCTTCCTGGACAATATCATAAAGCAACACTTCTGTGCTGCAAAAATAGCTAAAATATTATTTTACTATGAAAGATGATGTCAGTTCCCCAATGCAAATATTCAGGGAAGTTTGACTATCGGATAACTCCTGGTTAATATGTCAATAATATAAACTCCTCCAGATCCATTTTTTATTATAGTGACCATACATATATAATAAAGAAAGTAATATCAGCATTAGAAATCAACCAAAAATTGGTATCTTCATCCACAAACAGGAATGTATTATTGAAGGCAAAAATGAGGAAGACAACACATTTTACTGAAGGCAAAAATGAGGAAGACAACACATTTTACTGACAGTCGGGGCCAAGATCTTTATGGGAATTAAAAGAAGGCTCACATAGCAGAAACTCACAAACTTCTCCAACTTCTGAGTCTCAACATTTGCCAAGGAAGATGAGGATTGGGATCACAATATGGGGAAAACTCCTGGGTCGAGGCCTATTTGCGGTGAGCAGCTTGTAGCTGTGTTTACAACTGACATGGAGGATGCACTAAGTCATATTGCAGGTTTTCAACAACAGCAGTCATGAGATTTGGAAAAAGAGGTCCTCCACAAACTGATTTGATTTCAATAAGTCTATTTTGGCATGTACTCCTTGCTGATCCTCCGGCTCCAGCTATAGCGCCCTCTCTCTCCCCTATAGCATTCATCCTCAATGCTAACCTTGTCATGTAGCTTTCCAATATTAAACTCATTCAAAACTTCCCTAAGAAATTTGTATCCATGTGTTCCTGTATTTTATTTACATATGGTTTAATAACTTCAACAAAGTATTACCTACCTCTTCAAGTCTTGGCTAATTGGCAGATGTGATGTATGCCCTTCTATAATTGTGTTGATTGCATTAAAATATTTTAACAGGCAACAAAGTACTGCAGTGGAAGCACATTTTTTTCAAATTTTTACCTAGTTTTTATACTTTAATACAAAACTGCTTTGAAATAACAGAAATGCATAAAAAATTATGCCATGTTTTATTCATTATAGTCAAACTTTTCATTTGTCAATGCCAATTTTTAGTCTTCACTATGTACATATTCATTTTTAAATATTTACAATAATTCTATGATTTTTTTGCATACTTAACTTTCATTTAAACAACATCATAAGGCATTATTCTATAGTCTATTTCTGTCCCCTCTGACTCTGATATTCTCAACTCCCCTCCACTCAAGCCGTTGCATTTTGGTAAAAATAAAAATATTTACTGGTGTCTACCTCTATTTATGCTTTTATAAAATAGATGATAGATAAATTTGGTAGTAAAAATGGAAGCATTCTTTCTTATCTTCTCTCATTCTGTATTTCTCACTGAACACAATGCCATGAAATGCTAGCTGGTATGTGTGTGTATATATATATATATAAAATACATACTCAAACATATATATTATATATAATAAATTAAAACATATTTATATGTACTTTTAATTGTTGCATAATTTTCCCTATAGAAATATATCATTGTTTATTTAACTGTTTCCTATTGGATATTCCAATAGTTCCCAACTTTCTGGTGCTACAAAAGACTCCATTGTCATCACTATATAATTTTATATAGTGATTATTTCATCTCTATAGATTCTTATATAAAATGGGATCTTAGCTCAAGAATATACATTTTTATTTTAGCTCCTTTTATCATATTGCTTCAAAATCTCTCTACCAATACACATTTTAATAGCAATATATAAAAATAGCATATTCCTCATATTCTTACAAGGGCTGGGTGTTAGATATTTGATTTTTTCTTACATAAAAAAATCTATTTCATTGTTATTTTTGTTCAATTTCTTTCACAACCTCAAAGACTGAGTATCTTCCTTCAGTCTATTGGCAGCTTGGAGATCTTTGCATAGCCTCGTCTATGAATTCAACTCCTTTACCAGTTGTTTTGTATTGCACTCTGTCTTTTCTTACTAGCTAACAGCAGGTGTTTGGACAATATATATATCAATATTTAATATTTATTAAACATTTTATGATCCCTTTGCTTTAAAGCTATGTAATAGTATAATTTTAAATAAAAAGCATAAAACTTCGTATAGCCAAATATTGTATATTTTATTCCCTCTGCGTTTCCTCTCATTTCTAAGTATCGCCATTCCCTAGTGTATGCATTAACCCCACTAGTATTTATTATTGACTTTTGATTCATTTTTCAATATTTTACCTTTTGTATAACTTACATTTCTTTCTCTATGATATGAAGTGAAATTTAAAATTTTTTTTTCAGATGCATAGCTGTTTTTTCAGTAATAATACTATTTCCTCAGAAATGAAATACCACCCTGTTATATCTTAAATTTCTATACATAATAGGATCAATTTAAACTCTTCATTCTGCTCAAATCCTATACTTACTTATTTAAAATTGTTTAAAGGTATGATTTATTATTTGATAACAAAATCCTTGTTTTTGCTATTCTGCCTTTTCAGTATTTTTTATCTTCTTCATCATTTATGACATCATTTACTACAAGACAGTAAAATTATTTTATTTATTGAAGAAAACAATAAATTTTCAGGGATTTGTGTTCAAAATACATGCGTTCATCCTAACTTTGCAATCATACAACAAATATGTCTCCATTTTCTCCATGAAGAAAAATAAAGATATGTTTTAAATAGCTACTAAAATAAATATACATTATAATATTTGTATGCCTTTTTACATATTGAGTTAATTTTGCATTATTTCTTACAGTGGATGAATATAATTTTAACCATTACCCAATACATTGTACAGACTCATAAACCATTTACAAAACCAATCATTTCAAAATTTTGCCACTCTCATCAATCTGTCATTTGTTGAATGAAAGAACATGACTTGTTTTTTTTAATTTCCTATTTTGTTTTCCTTTTTCCATTCTTAGTGATTTTTAAAAAATCATAAATTAGTTCTCTAGCTTACAGTTTCTATTATAGTATCTCTCAGATTTTGGAATGCCTATCTTTTTCTGGAATAGAACATAGTTAGGTACTTTTTGTTATTTTATTGGGATTGATATCAGGACACCAAGAGATCAAGACCAATCAAAGGATATGACAAAGCTACTCTTTTTCAACAGCAATTCTTAACAATATCCAGATATTTTCTGTATTACTTAGCATTTTGCATAATGATGGAACAGTTTTTTGTTTGTCTTTTGGTTTTGTTTTTAATTTTCTGAAAGTTCTTGAGATGCAGAGCTGTCAGGTAACAATTACCAATATAATGATGGGAAAGGAAATAATAGGAAGGTAATTTTCAAGTCTACACCTGAGTCCCTTCAGGGAGCACTGGCTGACAGATTCCATAATTTGAAGTAATTTCAGACCATGTTATTGCTTGTATTATGGCATCACGTTGATGTTCATGAAGATGAGCATTTACAAACACCTTTGGAAATACAAAGATATATATTTTTCCGACTCCCAAATATGAAAAAGAGCAAGTAAAGATGGATCCCCCCAAAAAAGCAAACATAAAAAAGTAAGGGAAAAAAAGCCTCCAAATGTTATCTGTCAATCCTTCAGGACAGATATGGAGAGCAAGAGTGTGCTTAAATTACCATGTTCAAAAACAATTATCACTGATTAATATTAAATGTTAAAATTTACTTAATTTCAAGGAATACATTAAGCTTTACACCCATATGGAAATATGATTGCTTAGTAAACCTATCTATTCATCGCATATCAATTACAGTGATATAGTAATATTATAAATGGACAATAATTATTAAAATGACACCTTGAAATAAGAACTAGAAAGAGACCCTAGTGGAGTCCTGAGAGATGACACTTGTGAGTTAAAGTCTTATTTTAGCAACTCACTGTTCTAAGCGTTTTAAACGTTACTGATGCCAGGCAGAAATGAGACTGCTGAGAGCAGAGGATCATCAGATCGATGTCTATAGTCATGACTTACTAGTTCCATTTACTCTGGTGAAGAAGGAATAGCAGTACATAGTGCCATCATGGATCTCAGACCCCATAGATTTTCCATGTCAGTTACTTTGAGAGGAGAAAGGTGACATTTTATGCATGGCAGATTAGGACAATTGTGAACAGGAATGTTAAATTGAACAAATGTATTAACTAGAAAGTTTATTCACAAGTCCTTCCCATTCACAGCATACCCATCCACACACACCCATACCTGTTCATTTGAAGAGAAGTGCACCCACACACAGCTACTCATAAACGGATACAGAGGAGTCTGCCACGAGTTGGGTGCTGTGATCTATGTTGCATTTATTCATTTGTATGTAGAATATAATTTTCCTTACTTTGATTAAAAAATGGAGATACAAATTAGAGTTCAATAGTTTCACTGTCGACTGTAATCATATCATATATTTTATTATGCATTTTATTATCTTCACAACAGCAAATCTATGCTTACTTTCACCTTTGCTCTACAATTTAGCGATACTGCTATTTGTCTTGTATTTCTCTAGGTAGACTCAACCTACAGAAAGTAATGTTTCTTAAAGAGAGGTTTTCAAATTTCTCTTCTTCACATTTAATAATGGATAGGGCTTTGTTTTACTTTTAATAATGTATTTTACATGGTAAAACATGTGGATCCCTATGTAAAACTCACTGTTAATTTTTTGCTTTGTCACAGGATAAATTAACAAGATTTTCCCCATGCAAAGTGCAGTGGAAAAAATTGCCCCCAATGTCTTATTTTAGCTCCAACTCCATTCTCCTCCCACTACTGTGGTTCATCATTAAGTTTCTTGTACACTCAGTGCTCTTGTGACATTTTCTCTCCCTCTCTCCCCTATAACAATTATTCAGAGGGAACTGAAATGAAAAAGAGGATTATTCATTTTCAGGACAGACATTTGCAGAAGAGCCACGTGCCAAGGAACTTGGAGCCCAGAGGTGCAGATTGAAAAAAAAAAAAAAAAATTGTAGTTGAATATGATCTGAGGAGCTGCATTATAAAAAATAATTCTCTCTCCCCAACTAAATGTAATGAAGTATGATTTTCTAGGCTGTAGGAAAATATTCAGAATAGAGAAACTTAACTTTCATGTTCTCTCTCTTGGGCTTTGAATTTTAAAAGGCAAAAATCTCCTTCTCATATATGATGGGCCTATTTTCAGTCTTTCTTAAATTAGTAGTTTCTTTTATTTGCCAAATATAAAATTCTAGCTAAATCATCCTTATAATGACCCTACAATATATTGTATTAATTTACTTTGGAGCTGCTAAAGAAAGTAGAATATATCAAGTATATGCTGACTTTAAATCATCAACTCCAAGCAGGTATCTGTACTGAGTTGGATCTTACCTGTCTGTGCTTGCAATTTGCTATGGAGTATTTCAAATATAACATTTCCAGAATGACTTCCACTATATGTTGTCTTTCCTTCTTTTTTCTTTCCTTTACCTTTAAAATTCATTCAAAGGTCATAATTGTCTAATTTTATTTTCCTGCTGTGTCAAAAGCTGTTATGGTATTTCATAAATCACTTTTTTATGATGGCAAAAATTAGCTCTACTCACAACTACTTTAATAATGTGCAACATAGGCTAAATGAACCTGCAAATGTATAGCAAAGAAAGATGTATAGAGGGAGACAAGTCCAAATGCCCCTACCCTGGGCGCTCTTAACTAGGTGCTATTCTTAGACATCAAATGTTTTGAATGCTTTGAAATATAATAGTTGATAATATTCCTCCTATATCAAATTGAATATTGAATAATTCTGTTCAGTGATAACCTTGGATTTCTATATTTTTTGAAGTTTAGAATTATTCCATAAGTTTATAAGTAGTTCTATTAATAGGTATATCATTATGAGACCATTTTATGAGTCTGAAATATGAAGTTGCAAGGAAGAGATGATGCTGTGTCCTTCACAGTATTTATGTACCTATAAATATTCCTGTAAAAGTCTCCTTGAAAGTTCTGTTGGTGGGGGTGGTTGTAACTTGTTTACAAAAATCTTGCATATATCTTGATAAATAGAACCAGTCGATGAACCAAATGGGAATCAAATCCTCCTAGAAAGTATTAAATTACAGTAAAGAACTTATTACAGTGCATCTAATCTCTATTTGAAGACTGTCATTTCTCAAAAGCATAGCCATAAACCAAATTAACTCGAACTGATGCTTCAAATGAGAAGCTGTGTGTATGTACTTATGCATAATAATGTCTTTGGCTCTGGATGAGAACGCCCACCTGAGCAAATTCTTTTCCACCTCTGCCTCTTCATGTAAGTTAATCATGTAACTAGGTTAAAACCTTGCAAACTCGGAATGTTTACCTAAGTAAACCCTGCAACTTAAAACTTTCTATAGTCTTCTAATTTCCTGTCATGATATGCAAATATAAATCCCTACTTATCATGTCTTTGAAATCATGTCATTTTTTTTTATTTTAAACAACTATTCTTCGATGCATTAGAAAAAAATTGCAACTTTGTTTTTTATTTCAAAAATTTTACATTGTTTGTAATTGTATAATTAATGCATATAGATTACAAAATTTGTAAAATTTAAAATCCTGTTGAGAAGAAAATGTATCACTTCCCTTTTCCCATCAACTGAATGTATCTACTCTTATTTTTTGTACCTCTCCACCAAATCATGAAATTTTCCTATGATTTTCTCTACTACAATCTCTCCTGTTCCCCCTGCCTTCTCTTGCTCTTTCGTTTTTCTCTTCTATGTAGTTTTTCTCTCATAATGTGTCTCTTTCTTATTCTTGAATTTATTATCTCAGACTCATTTGTGAATGTTCCTTCTCTCTCTCCCTCTCTCTTTCTGACTCTGTACCCGCCTCCTCACATGCTCATCTCTTATATCAGAGAACTATGGTTGCCTTTATAAGAATCCCTTAACATTTCTTACTTAGGTTATACTTAGATATTTCAGTGTTTTGTTTTGTTTTGTTTTTTAGTTGGTGATTTTTGAGGAGTATTTACTCCCAGTATGTTTTCTAATTGGATTTGCTGACAGGAACTAATACTTCTTATACTTATACTGCTCATATTTCCTACTTTTAGATAATGTTAGTTACATTGGGTAAACCTAACAAATTGAAACTAAGAATGACAATAGTAAGCAAGTTTATTTATTCTCAATTTCAAAATAATACTGCCAGCATTGATAGGGATTGTTAGTTTGAGGCAATTATCTTTTCACAGGTTGAGCTTCTATAATTGGTCTGTTGATTTACTTACTTGTTTATAGTTGTAGATTTGGGGTTTTATTCAATAAGTTTCTGCTTGAGTTAAGAATATCTTTGGAACTTTTTCTTAGTTCTATAATAAACATATTCTCTTTATACTACTAAAAATATCACTTCTATATGGGCCATAATTCTTTTAAAAAGCTCTATGAGGCCCAATTATTATTCTTATTATTCTATATTAGATTTTATATACATATTCCAAAGTTTTATTTTTATATTTTTACTTTGCAACTTTTTATACTTTTTTAAAAAATTAGAATTATGCTAATATGTAAAATAATTTATATTAATATCATTTTATTACATTCTAAACTATGATTTTGAAGTACAAGAGAATTAATCAGTAGAATATCATTTTGAATTGATACTTTCATAACTGTTTAAGCCAATCTAAGATCTTTGTCTATATTAAGCACATTAAACACTCATGCAGATACACAGTCACATGTATAATAGATTTAAGTTATATTACCCTTTATTTGCTAAGTAGCTTGATATACTTGTAATTATTTTTATCATTTCATTTTGCAATTACCAAACTTTGCTTTTGTATCTTTTCCTAACATTTATGAGGTTGATCTAATTTTTTTCTCTGTTCCTATTTTTTTATTTTTAAATTTAAACATTCTATTTTTCTTCCCAACAACTGCAATTTCATTAAAATATGCCTAGATGTGAATATATTTTCTATCATGCCCAAGATTTATCTCTATATTAAAATCTGGGATATTACCCACCATTTACGTCTTTGAATATTCTTTCTTGAGTATTCTCTGTTCTCTCTTTCCATACAAATGAGAGTGCTGAAGATGAAAGCCAGAAACTTTTTAAAATGTAATTTCAGAAGTGGCTTCTCATCATTTCTGTGATGTTATATTCTCTAAAAGTGAGTCAAATAAGTCCAGCCCACAGTGAAGGGGTGGATATGACACAACAGCATGAATTCCAGGAGGCATGATAATTGGAGGTCATTCTAGATATTTCTTCCACAATAATTAAAGTATTTAATGATGTGAATTTATCGCTGAAACCCCCAATTCACACTTTTTTCATATATTAACATAATAAAATTTATTATTTGTGACCTATACCTTATCAAAATTTTTAATACCGCTATTGTGACAGAAAAGTAAATTTGAAGTATCTTATTTTTAGATCATAAACTTTTACAGGTTGCAAGTAAGTACTGTACCATGCATCATTCATATCTGTGTTGTTATTTGTTTTAAACAGATCTTATCTTTCAAAGGCTGAGGGAAATTTATTATTCTTGGCAAATATCAGATGATCACCAAGGTACACTTGTATTACTAAACTTATTTGATTTCTTTAATATAATTCTATGTGTTTAAGTTGTGGTAGAATAATGTATTCAGATATTAAAGTTCTGTTGGCCAACTCCCCAGCCACCCCCCTATTCTTGGGAAAAAATAAAAAGAAAGCACAAAGATGAAGCAGTTTGATAATAACTCCTAGTTTACAATAAAAAAAAACAAAATAATAATTTTAAGTTTTAATTTGTAATTGTTATGGGTACATAATAGTCGTCTATATTTGTGGGGTACATGTGATGCTTTGATACAAGCATACATTGTGGTTTAACCAGTGCTTTATTTCTACCACAAATAATATATAAAAAATATACATTATAAAACATGTCTGAATATTTAGTCAGATTTGATATTTCATGAAATGAATGAATTAAAAAAATATGCCAGATACTCATGGAGGTGAAGGAAGAGGGTGACATAACCACAGATGGGTCAATGCATCTCAGACCTGTTGGCTGTTCCCTGGAGTTCCAAATGACAGTCATATCAGTGGTACCATTGTTGTTCATTATATTTGAAAAATTTATGACAGACCTTTAAGATCTTTTATATATTAATATATATGGAAATGGAAATGGAAAGTAAACTCCCATAATGTCTGAAATTAAATTTCCTACACAACTGTTGGGATATAGACACAGTATCAATTTTAATTTGGTTTATTGGTATGTTTCATTTTTTATTATTATTTTTACCATGACCCTCTAATACTGATGAGTTTCCACTCTAAGCCTCTCTTCTATTACATACACGAAGCTTTGTATAAAATTGCAAATAATTCAAAGGCTTACAAATAGTTTAACCAGTTATTGAAGTAGATATATTTGGAGACATATATTATGACTTTTACAGACATATAAGTGAATGCCATTGTAAATATATGTCTAAATTACTATCTTCCTTTAAATTTTTTTAAGTTTCAAAATATTAAGAGAATAACAAATGTTTTTATTACATGGGTAATTTTTCTAATGCTTAAGTCAGGGCTATTAGTTTGCTCATCACCTGAATAATATTCATTGCAACTGTTAGATTTTATACCTCCCCTTCAACCTCCTTCTTGATTTCCAGTGACTTTTACTTCTCTCTGTGCCCACATGTGCCCATCAATTAGTCCCAAATTGCTAAAGAATACATGTAGTATTTGCTTTTTCCACTCCTGAGATACTTTACTTAGGGTAATGATCTCCAGTTCTATCCAAATTGCTGCAAAAGACATTAATTAATTCCTTTTATGGCTGAGTAGTACTCCATGGTATACATATATCACATTTTGTTAATCCACTTATGAACTGATGGGCATTTAGGTTGATTCCACATCTTTGCAATTGTGAATTGTGCTGCAGCAAACATTTGAGTGCAAGTGTCCTCTTGATAAAATGACTTTTTTCCTTTGGTTAGGTACCCAGAAGTGAGAATGCTGGGTTGAATGGTAAGTCTATATTTATTTCTTTGAGGAACTTCCATACCTTTTTCCACTGAGATGGTAATAATTTTCAGTCTTCACCAACAGTGTAGTAGTGTTCCTTTCTCTCTGCATCCATGCCAGTAACTATTGTTTTTTGACTCTTTTGTAATAGTCACTCTGACAGGAGTAAGATGATATGTCATTGTGGTTTTACTTTGCATTTCTCTGATGATTAGTGATGTTGAGCACTTTTTCATGTTCGTTGGCCATTTGTCTATGTTCTTTTGAAAAACATCTGTTTATGTCTTTGTCCACTTTTTAAACTGTCTAGGTCTTTAGTGGAGTGATGAAGTCCCTGGCAATTATGATGCTACTATTTGTCTCTTTGCTTAAATCCAGCAGAGTGTGCTTTATGAATCTGGGAGTGCATGTGTTAGGTGCATATATGCTTACAATTGTTATGCCTTCCTTTTTAATCACTTCCTTTACCATTATACATTATATAATGACCATCTTTGTCTTTCTTTACTATTGTTGATTTAAAGTCAATTTTATCTGATATGAGAATGGCTACACTTGCTCTGTTTTGGTTTCTGTTGCAGAGAATATATTTTTTTCATCCCTTCCCCTTGAGTCTGTCTGAGTCCTTGTGGATTAGATGTGTTTCATGGAGACAGCGGATGCTTATTTTTTTTTTTTTTTATTATTATTCATTCAGCCACCCTATGTCTTTTCAGTAAAACATCCAAACCATTAATGTTGAGTGATACTACTGATACGTGAGATGCTGTTCTGTTCATCATGTTGTGTACTTTCTTATTACTTTCTTTTTCCTCTTGTTTTGTATGAGCCATGAACTGTAGCTTTTGCTTGATTTTACCCTGATGAGTGTCTGTTGTGCTGATCTGAGTACTTCCTGAAAGGCAGGCCTGGTCATGACAAATTCCTTCATTATTTGCTTTACTGGAAAATTCTTTATTTCTCCATCAATTATGAAACTTAATTTTGCAGAATACAAAATTTTAGGTTGGCTGATGTTCTCTTTAAAAGGACTGAAGAAGACGGGGCCCCAATTTCTCTGGCTTGGAAGGCCTCAAGTGAGAAGTTTGCAGTTGGCTTCATGGGTTTCCTTTGTAGGTTAGTTGTTGCTTTCATCTTGCTGCTTGTAGAATTGTCTCCTTCATTTTGAATTTGTCTAGGTTGATTACTATGTGTCTTGAAGATATTCCATTTGCTATAAATCTTCCTGGTCTTCTATGACCATCTTGTATCTTGATGTCTGAATCTCTGGCAATACCAGGGGAGTTTTATTCAATAATTCCCTTGAATAGATTTTCTATACTTTTTGCTCTTTGTTCTCTTCTCTCAGGGATATCTATAAGTCATATGTTGATTTGTTTCACATATTCTCACGTTCCTGTAAGTGATTTGTCAGTCTTCTTTGTTCTCCTTTCCAAATCTTTGAATGACTGGTTTAGCTGGAGAGCCTTGTTTTCAAGCTCTGATATTCTTATATTCTTTCTTCTGCTTGATGTAGTCTATTGTTGAAGCTTTCTTCTGTGTTTTGAAATTCTCTGAATGAATGACTCTTTCATTTATTTAAGTTCTATTATATACTTTCTTATGTTGTATGGCTCTACAGTGACCTTTCCATTTTTTTCTCTGATTTCCTGAATTTGTTTTTTGGACTCTTTTTGATGGTTTTCAACTTTCTCTTTAATTCCATTAATCTTATTTGCCATCTATATTCTGAATTCCATTTATGTAATTTTTCACAATTTCCTTTTGATTGGGGTCTGCTATTGTAGTTCCATTGTGATCCCTTGGAGGTGTCAAATGTATTGTTTTTTCATGTGCCTGGGGTATTTTGCTGTTTTTTTTTTTCCTTTCTGAATCCTCTTTTCTTGCCTAAGGACTAATAGTTTTGAAGAGTACCTGTTCTTTATTACCAGGAGCTCTCCTACTTAAGGAGAAGAAGGGAAGGTCCCCAGATGGCTGTTTTGTTCTATTCTGTAATGTTGACCCAGCAGGGGAGGAGTGGGTATGGTAAGAGACTATAATGTAGCTATTCTGTTTTGTACTTTTCCCCTGTCTTTGTCACAAGTAATGTTGATGTTTGATGATCTTCATGTGGAATGATGGGTCATTTCTTAGATTGTTGTTACGAGTGCGAGTTGGGTACTGGGTTAGACCCTTTCCACAGAGGCTGGCATTGTGAGTAATTGCTCTGTCCAGGATCATTCTCATAGAGGTGACAGTGGAAGCCAGCTAAGGCTATCTAGGAAGTGGTCATGGGTGTCTGTGTTATGGGCATTTGCTTAAACCAAGTTCAAGTGTAATGGCCACTTGAGGCTGCAGGGTCCCTGGCAAATCATTAGACCTCTGCGTGGTTCTGCCAGTATTACAGACTTGGGGGTGAGGTCTTGGGGTCTGGGCACAACACTGAAATCCTGGGAACAGCATCATGGGCCCATCTGGAGCTCTGGAGCCACAGGGGAAGAGCCTCAGGCGGGGGGACAAGGAGAGTCTCAGAGCCAGAACTGGGGGCCATGGAAGCAGACCACCACAGGCAGGGGGCTGTTCTAGTGGTGTGGGCGCTGTGGATGCTGAGCTGCATGAACAGGAGTTGGTTCCAGTGGCCTAGGGCCCATGAAAGTGAGCCAGGGCTTCCAGATGCCTGGGGTTCTCCCCAACCTAGGTCTCACTGAAGCAGTCACCCAAGACTTCCCAGTGGGTGTCTGTGGTGCCTGAGGTACCCCCTCTGTTCAGATCCCATGCTGGGTGGGGAGGGGCTCTCAGCTCCCAGTCCGAGGGCACAACACCAGAGGACATCCACTCTGTCTGCTTCCTCCCCAGTCTAGCAGGGGAGATGCAAAGGCTGTTATTGCAAAGCCAAGTCCTGTGCAGACCTAACACTATGCACCTGAAAGCTTGGGATAGTTTCAGCTGCAGAAACCACCCAGAATCAGCAGACACCAGATCCCTGCTGTGTCTACTTTCCAGTGCAATGTTGCTGCATGGATGCTAAGCAGCTCCCTGATCATTCCAGAGGTCTGTGGTAGAGGAGAGAGCCCTGTGATAGCTTGGGCCACATGCCTGTAGGGTAAGCCTGGGGCCCCAGGACTTTATACTCCTGCTCTTCCCGATGTCTGGATGCCTCCTCATAGATTGCTTTGATCTTGCCAAATGAATTGCCCTGTCACCTTCTCCTTCATTCTGAATGTCTCCCATTACTTGTCCAGAGTTTTACAATATTCTTTCCAAGAAGAGCCATCCATAGGTAGGCATGTGCCTGCAGCTTTCGATCCTCTACTTGAGAGCATTGTGAAAGTTCTGCTTCTGGTCCATCATCTTCCCCAGTCTCCTAAAATATGTTTTAGTCTATCTTTTGCTTATTCATAATTGTGGACGTAATAAATGCAAAGTCAAAGAGGATATTATAATAAGATTCTCCTAATATGTCTGAGTATTTCTGATTAAGAGAATATTGGAAGACTGTAGGCAATTGCATTAGTTTCCTATTATCTCCAGGACAAATTAGCATAAATTTAGTGGCTTAAAAAACACACATTTATTATCTTACAGCTCTGTAGGTTAGAAATATCACTGGAATAAAATCTAGGTGCTATGGTATGAATGTTTGTGTCACCTCCTTCCTCCCTCCAGAATTAATATGTTGAAATTTTAATTCACACATGGTAGTATTAAAAATCAGGGGTCTTTGAGAGACGATTAGGTCATGAGGGCAAAGCTGTCATGCATGGAATTTGTGCCTGTATAAAAGAGGTCCTGGAGAGATCTTTGGCCTCTCCCACCAAGTGAGGTTACAGCAAGATGGATCCTTACTGGATACCAAATCGGCCTTGATATAGGATTTTCCAGTCTACAATACTGTGAGAAATAAATTTCAGTTGTTTATAAGCCACCCAGTCTATGGTATTCTATTATAGCTACTAGAATGCACTAAGACACCAGCTGCTTGCAGGACTTTGTTGCTTTTTGGAGTCTCTAAATGAGAAGCCCTCTCTTCCAATGCTCAGAGAATGCCTGCATTCCAAGCTCAGTGACCCTCTTCCTTCATCTTCAAAGTCAACAAAACAGGCTAGAATGCTTCTCACACAGCATCGTTCTGACCTCTCCATCTGTCTCCATATCTTTTCTGACTCTAAAGCTTCTGCCTCCATTTTCCACTTTTAAAAGCCATTGTGATTACATTGGACTCACCAGAATAATTCATGATAATCTCCCTATTTTATGGTCAGCTAATTAGCAACCTTTTTTTCCCCTTTGCCATGTAACCTAGCAGGTTGACAGGTTCTGGAGATTGGGACATGGGCATTTCAGCAGGGTCATTATTCTGCCTACCATGATGGTTTTAAGCTGATTTTAAGTTAGGAAGCATTAGTCTAATATTTCCATTTTATAAAAACAAACATTTCTCAACACTGTGTGTGTACAATTTGAGAACTACAGATTGTATAACAATGTAACATAAAGAAAAAAGATTAGAAGTATTTGTTTAAGGAATGCTGCTTAAGGAAACATGATTCTGAGACAATGATATAATAATTTTATTAGACCAGTATGAAAAAAGAAAAAGAAACAGTTATGTTTGAATTTTGAATGTGCATGTTTGTGTGTGTGAGAGAAAGAGAGCCAGAGACAGATAGGAAGAGAGATACTGAACAAAGAACAAGAGCAAAAGATGATAAAGAGAATGTGATAGTATGATATTTGTCAAAAATATTTTTTTTCATGAAATCATTTTCTGTTTAAGATAAAATTTGTTCCTTTAAAAGCTCCCTGAGATTTCTCTGGAAAAGATTTGTTTAGACATGCAATCATTTACACCATTCTTTAATAGCCAATTTACTTTTACTTAAAAGCCACCTTTGCAAATTTCTAACTAAAGATAATGACTGTGCTGAAATTATATAGCTCCCTTCTTTGTCGTTGCATTTTCTCTTTCCTGTCTGTTATGCCATCATGCTATTGAGCTAAAACCAATAATTTTCTTTTACAAGAGTGTTTTTTTTTTCAAAAGAATATCAACGGGAACTATTTTCATACTCTCACATTCCTATTCAAATTGATTTACTGTAGTATTCCTATTCCCTTTACATTCAGTTGGCTTGCATCCATTTTTTTCCCAGAGAATGTACTGTGCTACACTTTAAAAAAAAATATGATTCTGATCTTATTCAGAAGATATTCTATCCACATGTTTGTTTATAATGCCCTGAATTTTGCCCTTTCATCATTCCTTTCCTCAATTTCAGAATAGGTGGTATATTATTCATAGTTTCTTTTGAACTATAACAGGTGGCAATACTTCTCTGAACTAAACCTGACAAGATAGAATTAATCATCTCTTGTCCTTCATGTAAACCCTCTATCTTTCATGCTAAAGAAGTTGGATATGTCCAAAATTTCTAGATTATTAATAAAGTTACAGAGACACCATTGATCAATGTTCATTTTGATTCTACCTCCCAATATACAGTCTGCGAACCTGTATTTACCATTTTACCCCAAATGTATTAAGACTGAGCATGTTTTACTACAGAATCTTCTAGAGTACATTTAAATCAGCTCAGATTTATGTTGTTGCCTTTCACATTTTGCACAATATTTATCACATTTGTAACTCAATTTTCATTAGTGTCTTCCCTCCTTCTGAGATTGTGAGCCCATAAAATACTATGTCTAGTTTTCTAAGCATTTTAGCATAGTGCCCAGAATAGAGACAAGCTCAAAACACTTGAAGGTTGAAAAAATGCAAGGTGACTTCCTGTTGCATATTTAACCAGGTTTTAAATAGATATTATGAGAGTAGAGATTGATAACCCTTTCATCATCAGATGGCTGCCACCCTGACAGAACCTCTTCCCTCATCTCAAAACAGATAGCTTTGCCCTTAACTTGTTCTCCTCTGCAAAGATCTCTACTTCTCAGAGTGGAGAAGGAGAGATCTCATGAAGGTGGGTACTTGCTGTGGTGTTGCTGACAATTTGGGTCAGCTGGACCTCAGACCCTTCAAGGAATGTTCAGGTGCCAGGAGTGGTGGACTAGCTTAGGAAATACCAAGTTCCAGGTGCCTGGATGAGTCTTGGGGGGACCAAATTGAGACCTAGCTGGAAAATTTGCCCTCACCTCTGTGAGTTCAGGCACTGGCTGTGATAGTGAGGGGCGGGGTGAATTCCTACTATGGAAAAATGCTCTGGCAAAAGAAGGGAGGATGCACTGTGAGTCTGTGAGAGGAGGGGCAGGCCCGTCTTGATGAGATTAGCAGAGGCAGGCAGCTGTGGGATGCAGGAGCCACTCATACCTCCCTCTCTCAGCTATGATAGTAGTCTCTGTCCCTTGGAATCCATCATCTTCAAGCACTCCTGAGTAGAAATTCAGCCTTTCAGCAGTGTCTGCCTCACAGCTGTGGTTGGGGGATTGAGGATGAACGAGGAGAATTCTTCAAATGGTGGGGAGTGTGTGACATGCCCCTTTTGTCCTAAGGGGCCCTCTGATGTGCTCCATGCTCCTCTCAGCTAGAAGCAGCTCACTCTGAAAGCACAAGTTCTGGGAGACCCACCATTCCCCCAGGACCCACTGGTCCTCCATGGCTTCTATGGTCCAAATGGGTTATGAGGGACATTGGCTATAGATGCAGTGAGGTAGAGACCCAAGGGCTGCTATTCCTGGGTTGGGACAGCTGCTAAAATACTTCCTGTCCATGGAGAGAGGGAAATGAGCTGCTCCCTCGGTGCAAAACTGGTAGACAGCCAGCAAAGTAATATTGGGAATGTACCCACCCTGCAAACCTGGAACTTGATGTCCCACAGCTCATCTATGCCAAAACCTCATGCTTGAGAGCAAAGGTGGCTCTGTCTGCAGCATTGGGTAGTTGGAGGAGGGGAGGTTCCCATATCCACTTCCCTTCCTGGGCTCCTGTGATGCTTTCCCTCTGTCTTCCCCTACGACTTCTCTCTGCGCTCATATCTCCACTGTGAAGGGTGCCCACAACTTCAGATAATGAGCCAAGGGCTCTCTGGCATAAGAGAGTGCACATTTCACCTTCCACTGTCCTAAAAATCATTTGCAGCACTTCCCAGCCCCTCTGGGGCAGCCCACCCTATGGGTCAGAACCTTGAGAATACTGATGCTCTCCTGTGTCTCCCTATTCCTTTGCAGTTGTCACAGTTCAAGCAGGTGGTGGGCAATTGTCATGTGGGATCCATTGGCAGGAAGAGTGAGGGGCTGTGACTACCCCAGCAGGATAGAGGCACCCAGTGTGTGCACAGGCAAAATGGCACCCACTGTCTTAGTTTGGTTTATGGTGGATTGAAGTGACCATACACCAGCCTGTGACTTGGTGCTCTGCTCCCAAGACGCTCTCAGTTCACCAAAGGCAGCGGTATTCCTACAGGTGTGAGAAAAAGACATATAAACAGTCCTATCAATTCCTCCAGGCTCCAAATCCCTTGGGGGTTGGTCTCTGCCACAATCTTGCTCCTTCTTGTTCTGCTGTTCCCATGGGATCTTAAATAAGGGTAGGTTCTGGCACTTCTCCCTCAGTATTTCACGTGGGCTATGCTTTCTCCCCTAAAACTTTCTTTTTGGGACAATATCATGATCAACGTCTCTAGTTGGCCATCTTGCCCCTGGATGACAATTTTCTACTTCTAATACCTAACTTAGGCCTCTTTGTAACTGATATTAATGGTGAGGATGTTATTTACAAAGATAAAGGAATATGGAAGCCACCTGTAGATATTTCAAAGTAAGTAGACAATGGGGACTAACTGAAATGTTTTGAGCAAGAAAATATTAGCTAAAGCTTGTGGTTTTAGAATACTACAAAAGATGGACTGCTTATTTTGCCCTCGACTTATGATTCCCTACCTGCCTATCTGCTTTGATGTATCTGTGTGTTGCTTACATGCATTAGCAAGGTAAACTGCACTCCAGGTCTGGCTTCTGACAGCCTCTGTAACCTGTTTGAAATAGTGTAGTCAATAAATCATAGCTGCTTTTCCTACAATTTATCATTATAAAGACAGTAGATATAATCATTTTGGGGAACATAGGTTAGGATAAATTTTGTAAATGTTATGAACTATAAAGAGTGGGAGATGACTAAAATTTTTAAACTGATTTGAGCTGAGTCCATCCTAGTAAACTATTGATACCTTACCGTTTTTAAAGCTATATGTGGAAGATCCAGATATACCAGTTTGGGAACCATATATATTATTTGCCATAATAAATCCATCTTCAGGTTTAGAATCTATGACTTCTATAGTATTGGATACTGATCTATTTGTGCTTCAAAAATTCCACAACCCATTATAATTCTCTAAAAAGTATTTATATTTGCATTTATATAATATTTATATATGGGTGTCATAAAAGTGTGTGTATGTATGTCACTTTAATTGTCATGACCTTTGATAAGGATAAAAGATGAGGAATTATTAGACAGAAGAATCTGAAGGAGAGAAGGGACTTTCCACAGACATGCATGAGAAAATGTGCCCTTGTTTTCTAAAACAGGAACAGGGTAATATTTTATATTTTGACTTCTGACAAAACACAAAATGCACATATACCTACAAAAGATTGTTAATGTGATTTGGTTTGAAGTAAACTAGGTCCTTTAGAAAATATGACTAACAGTGATTTCTTACATACCACTTGTTATACAACCTAAAAAATATGCTTTAAAATTTGCATGCTGGCTTAACCATCTCTCTAAAATTATGAATTATACTCTCAAATATTTCCCAAGCAATGTAAGATCCCTGGGAGCATATGCAATAAAAATCTGTGAAAGGAGTAGATATTGTAATCTCTACTTCTATTTTTAAAAATTACCACTTGAGAGAATACAGCAGGACATAAATAAAATATAATAAGTGATAATCAAATGCTTGTTGTTACTGTCAATATTCCTAGTATTAAGACTGTAGCATCCAACAAGATGGAGTCCATTGATCTGTATCATTCATGTGTCCTTTGTTTTATATATATATATATATATATATATATCCTTTGTTATATGTATACCTCCCAACTCATATACTTTTGCACAATGCTATAGTAAAATCAGGGCAAACTGATTGATTCCATGATGTCCTCTCCTAAAGTAGATTATGAAATTATTAATGCTCTTGTAAAGGCTGTAAAATGGAATCATACATTTATGTGTTGTATATATTTTGAATTTGATATATGTATATTGATTCTATTTATATTATATATAGATACAGATGTACACATACGATACATATTTACTTGATTTTATATTTTAATATATGCCACCCCCTCATATGCACACCTAATCTCTAAATTGCTTTTATTTTATATGGATTCAAGAGGAGGGGGTTTGATACTCCTTTAGCTTGGTGATTCCTTCATTCTGGGAAACCAATAAAAACATTCATCACCCTATGCAATTTCAATATAAAAACCTTGTTTAAAAATAGAAATGTTTGAGACATGAAGAATTCTGAGTACTGCATTTATTTGGGGTAGTAATTTTTAAAAGTTTCTGAGATAAAATATGGTTACAACTTTTTAGATTGGGTTATTCTGGTGAAATGCATTTTATTTCTAGATAATAGGGTAAAACATATAGAGGAAATAGCTGTGATTCTGCATCATATCTCATAGCTCTGAATGGGCTCCATTCCCCATAATTGGAGTGGATTATTTTCATCAAGGTCTCTGTACACAGCTACTTCAAGAGAAGATTGCATAGCTTGAAAGAGCACAACCGATGGCTCTGGCCCTACCTGTGCGTGTAATTCTGGTCTTCTTCTATACTGAGAGGATAAGTATTTATTTCAAATAGCATCTTTCACACAGTGACAAGTAGTTAATATTTACATACAAGAAACCTAATGAGGTATGTATGTTTTTTTAATCTGTCCCCCTTAATATACTCTTATTAATCCATAATATCCTAGACCAGGTTCTGAAGTTTTACCTTTTACTGTACAACTCCTGTGGATGTCCAGGGACCTGCCTTGTTTTTCAGAGGATGTAGAAACATCCTGAGCCATCATAAAAAAGGAGATTTTGACATGAAGCCACTTAGGCATAGACAGATAAGGTGACATTTTCTTGAAAGATTCATGGAAATCTTACAGGCAACAATCAGATGTCTGTGTCAAGAATTGCTTATCTGTGTGGACAGCATGCGGTGTTCACAGAAATGAAGATGAGTGAATTTACAGTATTGGTTCTATTCCCCACTACTAGGTTATAATTCCAGGGGGGTTTTACAAGACTGACAATTTTAACTCACTTTCTTTTCAGTGTTATCCTCTAGTTTCTACCATCTTATTTCCATCACCCTCTTCTTCAAGATCACACACCATCTCCTCTCCCTGTCCCTTTTCTTTAGGAACTGTCTCTAGCTTAGCCTTAGTGAGAATGGGAAGTAGAGAGGATTATTCTTTCTTTTACTCTTTACTTTTCCTAATTCTATTGTTAAAGCTCCATCACTGTCCAGCATCCCTCAGAACTTCCTTCAAATTTCTCTGGATAGAAATTTTGTCAATCACTGACTCTTTCTCATTCCACCCCAACAATTGATATTTTAATTATTCTAGAGGCTATATTTATGACTTTCAATGGTGAAGAGGAATTACCTATAAGAGATGAGAAGAGAATAATTCCAAGGATTGATATTTCTATCTATCTTACTAATAAATTATATGCACATCTACATGGATTTCTAAGCAAATAATCCTACCTCATGCAAATGATGAATGAATTCAAGAGTTTATTTGAAGGAAAATGTCTTATATGGGTTAAAATTTTAATTATGAGATAACTTAATGTTCTCTGGTTTAACTATATATTATGTTATCAATATTTATTAAGGACCTGTAATATACTAAGTCTTGTGAGGATAGTATAAAAAAACAATGAAGAGGACTGCTTACAATGAAGAGGTCAGGCTTACTTTTTAGTAAAGGATATTAAAGAGTAAGTAGATAAAGATTATATGTAACTTCAACAGAAATAAGTATAATGGAGAACATCAAAGTAGGTGATAGAGAGTGATTGGAGGAAAGATGATTCATATCCTGTGGACATGGAATCTCTGAGGAAGCAACACTAGGGCTGGAATTTGAATTTGAGAGAAAGTGAAAAAAATTCTTCTCCCAGCAAAAGAGACAGTAACTAAAAAGACTTCAAGGTAAAAATGAAATTAGCATCCATGTCAGTTTGCCAGGGCTGCCATGACAAAGTACCACAAACTGAGTGGCTTAAATAAACAAACAAACAAAAAAATGCATTGTCCAGACGCGTCTGTCTGCTGAGCAGGAGACGCGCTTGCCCAGGCCGCCTGCGACGCTGTGCCACGCCAAGCGGACACCACGGAGGACAGCCGGGAGGAGGCGCTGGAAGGAGCAGCGGCACTGGCAGACACCTGATGTCCTGACCACGGGGGCTGGTAACCCAATAGGAAACAAACTGAACGTGATGACAGCAGGGCCCCGCAGGCCCCTGCTCGTTCGGGATGTGGTTTTCGCTGATGAAAGGGCTCACTTTGACAGAGAGAGAGAATTCCCGAGGGAGCGGTGCATGCTAAAGGAGCAGGAGCCTTTGGCTACTTTGAGGCCACGCCTGACATTACCAGATATTCCAAGGCAAAGGTGTCTGAGAGTGTTGGAAAGAGAGCTCCCATTGCAGTTTGAGTCTCCACTGTTGCCGGAGAGCCGGGCTCAGCTGACACAGTTCGTGATCCTCCTTGGGTTTGCAGTGAAATTTTACACAGAAGACGGTAACTGGGATCTTGTTGGAAATAATGCCCCCATTTTCTTCATCAGGGATGCCATATTGCTCCCGTCCTTTATCCACAGCCAAAAGAGAAATCCTTGGACGCACCTGAAGGATCCGGACATGGTCTGGGACTTCTGGAGCTGACGCCCGCAGTCTCTGCATCAGGTTCCCTTCCTGTTCAGTGACTGGGGGTTCCAGACGGACACCGCCACGTGAATGGGTATGGATCGCATACTTTCAAGCTGGTGAATTCCAATAAAGAGGGAGTCTATTGCAAATTCCATTGTAAGACTGACCAGTGTCGTGGCCCGTTTGCAAGAGGAGGATGAACACAGAACATAAAACACAAACGCGCAGAACACAAAGAAAAATGCAGACACTGTACAAACAGTTGACTCGAGTAATAATACACCAGGTCAGTTTTATTTTTATACTCTAAAAGATTAAAGTTAGTTCCTTGTAGGTAACCACCCAGGTGTGGCAGTGATAGCCATAAATTTCAGAATAGCCTTAGGGAAGCAGACGTCCCCTGACTCAGAATCTCAAGGTGGTTGCTCTAGGCTCTAGGAATAGATAAAGGACTAAGATTAGCAAGGATGGGCAAGGTGAGCCACCAGGGGCATTTCTCATCCCCAGCTTCTCTTAGGGTGACCCCTAAGATCTTCGGCTGAACCCTGGTGGCTGAGCCTGGCTTAGGTCGCCCCTCCCTTGAGGGGTCTTACCCGTCATTGACTAACCAGCCATCTTATGAGGTGTACGCAGCAATCACAGGAACAATATATTTATCGTGTGGCCTCCAGACCCCCAATGCTGTGAGGTGGTGTAGCTCTTGCTTACTTACAACTCAGGTCCTTTGTTATGCCTCTAGGCAACATCCTTGTTTATCACATGGGAACAGATTACTTTCAAACACTCTGGGCAGAATCCATACATTACGCACTAACTTTAATTCTTAAACTAGGAAAATATATGTCAGTCCCCTACAGACCAGGGCATCAAAAACCTTTCTGTTGAAGATACAGCCAGACTTTCCCAGGAAGATCCTGACTGTGGCCTCCAGGATCTTTTCAATGTCATTGCCGCAGGAAACTACCCCTCCTGGAGTCTGTACATCCAGGTCATGGCATTTAATCAGGCAGAAGCTTGTCCATTTAATCCATTTGATGTCACCAAGGTTTGGCCTCACCAGGACTACCCTCTTATTCCAGTTGGTAAACTGGTCTTAAACCAGAATCCAGTTCATTAGTTTGCTGAGGTTGAACAGGCAGCTTTTGACCCAAGCAACATGCCACCCTGCATTGAGCCCAGCCCTGACAAAATGCTTCAGGGCCGCCTTTTTTCCTATCCTGACACTCACTGGCACCGCCTATGACCCAATTATCTTTAGTTACCCATGAACTGTCCCTTCCGTGCTCTAGTGGCCAACTACCAGCATGACGGGCCCATGTGCTTTCAGGACAACCAGGGTGGCGCTCCTAATTACTACCCCAACAGCTTCGGTGCTCCTGGCAACAGCCTGCTGCCCTGGAGCACAGCACCCGGTGCCCTGCAGACGTGCAATGGGAACGTCTTGCAGGTGTGGATATTCTACGAGAAGGTGCTGAATGAAGAGCAGGGGAAGTGGCTGTGTGAGAACATCGCCGGCCACCTGAAGGACGCTCAGCTTTTCATCCAGAAGAAAGCAGTCAAGAACTTTGCTGAGGTCCACCCTGACTGTAGGTAAGGCATCCAGACTCTTTTGGACAAATACAACAAGGAGAAGCCTAAGACTGTGATTCACACCTTTGTGCAGCCTGGCTCTCACCTGTCTGCAAGGGAGAAAGCCAATCTGTGAAGCCAATGGGCCCCACCCAGTGCCTGGCCAAGGAGCTCTGTGCCTATGAGGCAAAGCTTAATGTTCACACGTGTAACCCACTCATCCCTGCAGAGAAGATTCTCTTGTGCTAGATGTGCAAATGCAAGCTACTGTCTTTACAGTGATAATCCAGGTTTCTATAGTGAATAATGTAATGACTTTTAATGCTATTTCTCAAGGGGGATATGAAGGTCAGGGCTTAACAATCATTTAAAAAAACATGCACTTGTTTTTGGCAGTTGGATTATTCATTTAAAATGACTCAGAGGAAAGTTTCTAATTACTAAGAATATGATTTTCTTTGATAAGAAAAAATCATGGTGAAATTAGTATGTTTACATATCACCTATAGCCTATTATATAAAAATACAACTATAATTATACAAGAAGAAAAGATAATGATGAGCCACTCAGAATTTTTATTTTTCTAAGATTCTTATAGGAAAAACACATTTAATGCATCAGTGTCTTCAGGAAATAACTTTAGCACCATCATGGCTTAGTGTTTATTTCTGTTTGTAATTCATCAGGTTCAGTTTTTGTTTTTTTTTCCCCACTTGGAATTACATGTTTGCAAATTCAGCATTGATTTTACAACAGATTGATTTATAATTACGTATTACATTTTTACAATAAAATAAACTGTATGTAAAAAAAAATGCATTGTCTCACAGTTCAGGAGGCTTGAAGCCTTAAAACAAGGTGTTGGTAAGTTTGCTTCCTTCTCAAAGCTATGAGGAAGAATCAGTTCCCAGCCTCTCTCCACCTTTTGGTGATTTGATAGTAATTTGTGGCATTCCTTAGCTTGTAGAAACATCACCCTAAGCTCTGCCTTCTTGCTTACAGCTATGTAAGCATGTGTGCATGCCTGTGTCCAAATTTCCCCTTTGTGTAAAGACAGCAGTCATATTGTGTTGAGGGACCACCCTACTGAGATATGACCTCATCTTAACTAATTATATCTGCAATGACCCTATTTCCTATTTGTGAATAAGGTCATATTCTGAGGTTCTAGGGATTATAACTTTGGTATATAAATTTTGAGTGGACAGCAATGAGACCCATACAGTTTATATAACAGTTTTTGCTGCAAAACAAATCCTCACAAAACTTTGGCTTTAAACAATATTGTTTCATATGTTATTTTCTGGGTTGGCAGTTAGCACCAGAATCAGGGGTTTAGCCGAGTTCAGCTGATGGTCAACTAAGCAACTCTGCTTCTAGAGTTTGGCTAGTTGTTGGTTGAGATGACAGGTGCAATTAGGCTAAGGTTTCTTTTATCATCCACCAGGCTAGCCCAGAGTTGTTCACACATTGACAGTTTAGTGGAGCAGTAAAAGAAAACATCCAATATCCAAGTGCTTTCCAAATCTTTGTTTTGTACTTGCTAATGTCTCATTGGTCAAAACAAGTCACAGTCAGTTTCAATGCTTAGAGAAATAGTCCCCAGGTCTCGAGGAGATGATCTGCAGCTCTACGTTGCAAAAGCCTGGATGCAAGGACGTGAAGAATTTGTGGCCACATTTACAATTTGCCATGGTTTGTCTGAAGATGAGAAATATGGTTTGTATGTATATGCATATGTCAAGTGAATTAGTTTTAACTGGGTAATTTAAAAAGAAATTTATTTTTTTCATTATATATATAAATAAAAGGGAAAATAGAGAAATGGTAACAAAAGCCTAGAATTTAATTCTGCCATCTTCTCTCTCATAACCCCTTTCTCCATGTAGATGATTTTCATGATATGGACATTTTTCTCATTGCAATGAGCATGATGTTTAATACATATGGTACCAACCATTTTTCTAGGCCAAGGGAAAGCCAAAGGTTTAGGATTCTAACTCTCAGTACCATGACAGAATTATAGATACAACCAATTATAGTGGCCATAAGTCATAATAGCCCACGTCTTAAACAGGTTTTTGGATATTTATCATTATCTTCTTTTAACCTCAGTCTATTACCACAAAATAACCTGCTTCTAATTTTTTTCCCTTTTCTCCAAGGCTATTACATTAAGAGTTGGGGTTTTCAAATTTAATTGCCTTAGTTCTTCTATATTTCAGGAAGAGGATTCAAGTTCTCTTTTTTAGTAACGCTTTTCTCTTTTTTTAAAATTAATAATCCAGTATCAGTATAGTGTTAATGCCTTCACATAGATAAGGAGTGAGCAACTTAAACTAGTTCACTTTGACTCATTGTCCTGACTCCTTCAATCTTGAGATAAATAATTTAATGACAAAGCAAATAAAACAGGAATTCATTAATTGTGTTGGAAGGTTATTAGTGGGATTGTCGAAGAATGTTTTCATGCATAGCCCCCGAAGTTGCCTAATGTTGTCACTCTTCTATCTTTCTTTGATTCTGTAAAATACCTAATATTTTTCTCTCTAAATATTTTTCTAATTAATTAGGACAAGTAAATTTCTATTGCTTGCAACTAAAGACTAACTCATACTCTCTTCTAACCTAAATGCTTAGAGATTTTTAAGAAAAATTAAATGCATATTAAAATTCTACTTGTGTCATGTTGACTAATACAAAATTATATTTAAATGATGATTAATTTAAAATGAAAATATAGTTATTATATACAATGTAAACATTATCTGGCTTTGTTTCTGCTTTCAATCAGATGAAAAATCTGTCCTCAGTTGTCTCATCCATTGGTTGGGAAAATTTCAAGGCATATCTTCTAAATTGTCTATTACTGTTTTCTGGCAGGATTAAGCACTAGTAACTTCCTTGATAACACATTGCTATTGGCCGCCTATACCTTCATTTTCACTTCACCAATTCTCTACCTTTATTTTGGGTTCAAAATAAAGTATATTCATTTGAATCTCTGTCTCAAGAACTGCTTCTGGGAGAACCCAAACTAAGTCTAAAAGAAATTGATAATGTACAGAGAAAAGATAAAGTCCTAGAGGCACTCCAAAATAAATGACCAGGTAGAAGAACAGTAGACTACAAAAGGTACAAGTATGATACATAGACCAGTTATCAGTGTAAGGTAGAATCACTTATTCCCATGAAAAATAAGAAAGCAACAAATTTTATTCATTTTATTCCTTTTGGCTATGATAACGGAACTATTTTCAATAGTGGAATTTGATTAAATAATGAATAAATAAATACATAATAGATGAATAAATACAACTAGTACTCTGATGCATATTTTGTAGTTAACAGGAAAGTATTAATATATACTGAACGCCCATAAGGGGAAACTTATTATCAATGACATTTTCTTCCTAATAAGAATTTTGTTTTCCAAAATATGTTAACATGGGAAATGGAAAACAATTTTAACATTCTAGTATAGGTCAAGGATATGTAAAGAGTAAAAACCTGTTGTTTGCATGCTTGACTCTAGAAATATCATGTACAATATATATTTATAAAGAAGTGAGAGATCTCAGGAAATATATTTTAAATGTGAAGCTTGGGAACTTGAAGTAAAATTCAGAATGTTGGTTATCATTTCTATACTACTAAAAAAGAGTACCTTCCATATATTCAAGGTATAAAATGTACCAAGATGCCAGACTTACGACTACAGATTTTTAGTTGATATCAGGGCCACTTACAATATCATATATATTTTGAAATCATTTATAATACATATGAACTTGGTATTAATACACAATGTAGGCAGTGCTGAATGACTAAAGTAGCTTTGAATGGGTTCAGTATGAGAGCTTATGTTCAAGGTTATTATATATCTAAAAGGTTCAGTGATTCAAAGATCCCTAATATTCATGGATCCATGTCAGATAACAAGTTTTCCAATGTATTAATAATATATGGGAGGGTGGATGGGTAAAAAAAATAACATATGTAACCTCTACCCATATTTTATGTATTGCTACAAAAAGGAGTCCCCACTTTCTTCTTAAAACAGAAAAGACCCATTGGAATATCAAATTATTTTTCATGTCATTTCAAGCTAAAATATCACCTAACAATACCTTTAAAGAAGAGGAAATCACATAAAGTCGGGAATAAAGAGTGAATTTCTCATCGTCTTTTAAAAATAGCCTCTTCTTCTTAAACTTTAATATTGGGTTCCAATTTCCTTATTTTGTAATACAAATAAAAAAACACATATTTTATAATATATTACATATCCCAATATTTAAATGAATATACTATTTTGATTCAAAGAACATGCACTAGAATGTTTATTCATATATGTTTATATAGAGGGCAAGTCCTTCAAATAATTTCTGAATAATATTGCAAATTGGACGCTATTTATAAGGTTGTAAGAGAGCAGATCCTCTGGTGTTGAACAGGAGAGGAAAGAAAATTGTTAAATAGATGTAGAGAGACATATTGGAAACCACTTTGACCTTAGGTTGAGCCTTAGTCAGTGGGAAGCTACCTCAGTCACAGGCTTTGAATAAACCCCTTGGCCTCATCTCCTGCTTTGGCTACCCTTTGGCCAAGCACAATCAAATGTAAAATACCTCCACAATGCTCTTTCAGTGTCTAGTGAATTAAAAATGGAGGAAATTTGCATCTCTCTTTACTTTATTGAATAATGGTTATTTCTGGTCACTTTCTAGCCTTAGATAATAACAGAATGCCTTCTCTTTTCTTTTTTTGTTTTTTTTTTTTTTCTTTCCTGTTATAATTCCCCTAGATTTATTTGTGAACTTGAAAGAATGCTCTGTCCAAGATGTTTTCTGAAGTGGCATTTTTATTTTACTTAGCAAAGAATCTTAACTGATTACCTTAGCAGCTACACAGCTATCTGCTAAGCAGTAGTAGAATCAATAAAATTTGTCTTCCTTAAATGATAAAGTCACAGTCAAAATCAAAGTATCAAAAATCAAAGTATTTTTGTCTATTTATTTTTAGTAAGTATGTGAGTGGGAAGGATACCCTTCAAGTTCCTAAGGTAATCAAGTCAGAATTATTTACAGAAATTATGTGAATTGGAACAAAATTTTCTGGGTCCTTGGCACTCACTCACTGACATAACTCCACCACTCCACAGGCATAATCAGTTTAAAATCAGCTTACAGACAGGTCCCCCACCCTCAAATCTACAGTATAAAATAAATAATGCTTAGAAGACTGTGCCATTTACCTACATGGACGTTAGTGCCTAACCATGTTGATTAATTGGGAAAAATTCTAGCACAAACATGGTTTAATAAGCCCTTGTATTAGGATATGCTAGGAAGGGGTACCCTTTGCAATTTGTCCAAAGATGCAATTCCCTTCTTTTCGTAATTGGAAAGAGAACATTGTGTTTTTTTTTTTGTTTTTTTTTTTAATTTATAAAATGTCATAAATAACATGGACTAACAGTAGTTTTGCCAGGAATAAGTGATAACTAGGGGAATCAAAAAATAGGGCAGGAGAGAATGCCTGCCTATTATAATAGTGAAGGAAAAAAAAAAGTAGATTTACAATGTGTGAAGCCTGTAAGGCAGAGAAACTAACTTCTCAATTGTGAATGGAACACTTACAATATATAACAACTCAGCAAACAAATATAAGACACTTTAAAAAATTACATCAGTTTCTGAAATTAAAGATAAGAGAAACTGTGATACGAGAAAATGAAAATATTTCCTATCCAAGTCTAAGCTCCCCATCTTAAGGCCAAGAAAAAGGAAATGAGTGCAACGAAGTGAGACTCTGAAGAAAAGTCAGGTTATTGCTTCTTCCAAAGCTTCAGGTTACTTATAATCAAAAGTACATCTATTTGGAGATTAAAAAAAAAAAGAAACACTCACCCATATATTCAATAAGATACAGCAAGACCATTCTATTTAAGATAGTCTTAATGATGTGGAAAACTATAAGGTAAAACTCCCCTGATTTTATTTTCATTATCTCATTATTTTTTTTCATTATTTTTTTCATTAATTTTTCATTATTTCATGTATTGTTACTTTGTTCTAATATATTCCTTCTTGGTAGTCTGCAGATGAGTTTATGTTATGCTTAGATGTCCTACAATCTAGTGTTCATGTTTATGTGTGAACTGCATTTGATTTTTAACTTAACAAAAACAGATTAGAAGAATATAAAATATAAAATGTCTCAAGACCCAAGATTGCATTAACCCTATACTTCTGCTTCCTCAGTCTCACTTTCAGGTCAGGACACTCACTAGAAAGAAAAAAAAAATCCTCCCCAAGAACTAAAAGATATTTTGAAATTTCTTTTTGCTTAAATTTTTAGTCAAACTTAACATTTAAGAAAATTTGAATTGAGTTATATTGTGTTAAAAGTTAACTCAGTATGTGATAAAATTGAATTAAATAAACTTAACTCAGTATGTGATAAAATTAAATTAAATTATTGTACTTAATTAAAAAGCAAACATGTCTGAAAGATGCTTTCCAAAAACATCTTAGTTTTCTAACTGCATGGCAAGATACTCCAGGAAAAATAAATGGAGATGTGCATTTCTAACCAGCCAATTTTTAGTTATCCTTAATATTTAAATACATTTTATACTTAACAATGACATAAATTTCCTAAATTGAAAATTAGTATTAATATGTTGATATATTGATAATTGATCTTAATAGGTAGGAGGAAATTAAATATTTAATATAGTTGGAAAGAACATGGAAGGTACTTGTAGTAACTGTTTCTCAAAAACATAAATTTCCTAGTTAAATGAAAATGACCTAAATTTTATAGTATTTTCCTATAATTTATAAAAAGCAGCACACAAAATCAATAAAAAAATGAATTGGAACTTGATCAAAATGTAGCTACAGATAGCGTTAGATAGATAGTGAGGGATTCTGGGTCTCCTAGGGATGAAAGTGGGTGCTATTGTTTTCCTTTTGGTCCTGCCCAACCCTAATTCTCCATCCCTGGGGGAGGAGGGAATATCCTACTAATCTACTAATCAGACCTTGGTGCACCAGCTGCCAAAGAATGCAGAGGACTCACTAGGCCACAGGCCAAGCCACCTGGGTACCATAAGTCCAGAAAGTGACTTAGAACTCCCATCCATAGTTAAGGCTCAGGTCATGTGACTCCCAACTGTCCAATCAAGGTGATTCCTGACCTCTAACCACAAGGGAGGTCCCTATCCAGGCACTATAAAATAAGACGCTGACCATAACATCTCTTTCTCTTTTGCCCTTCCTTTTACCTATCCTGTTGTGACAATGAGTCTGGTCTTCATCTATGGTATATGTACCATGCTCTGTAAACTATTCCTGCTCTTGCCCTATAATTCTATCTTTCTCTTCTCAATAAATCTGATTTTTGTGTATACCTAACATTGGCGTGTCTGATCAGTCTTCAGCCATGAGCATGCTACAAACTGACATTTTCAGACTAAAACTGACGTAGTTGGTGCTGTGACTCCGATGTTTCTCTCTAGGCAAGCATTTCTCCATAATGCTCTTGTTTTGGGATTTCCCATCCTTGCTTTTGTTAGGTTTAAAGAATTTACCCTCCTCAAACTTCCATCCAAACCTAATGAACAGAAACTTTTCAAAAGAAGATAGAATAAGGGCGAGCAAACAGATAAAAAATGTTCATTGTCTCTAATCATTAGAGAAATGCAAATCAAAACCACAATGAGATACCACCTAACCGCAGTGAGATTGGCCTCTGTCAAAAAATCTCAAAACAACAAATGCTGGTGAGGATGTGGAGAGATAAAAACACTCTTACACTGCTGATGTGACTGCAAATTAGTGCAACCTCTGTGGAAAAGAATTTGGAGATACTTCAAAGAGCTAAAAATAGAAATACCATTCAATCCAGCAAGAGCACTATTAGGCATCTACTCAAAAGAGCAAAAGACATTCTATAATAAAGACATCTGTACTCGAATGTTTATGGCAGCACAATTCACTATTGCAAGGATGTGGAAACAACCCAAGTGGCCGTCAATTCATGAGTGGATTATTAAAATTTGGTATATGTATATAATGGAATATATTACTCAATTATAAGAAGTGACAGTGATCTAGCACCTCTCATATTTGCCTAGATTGAGCTTGAGCCCGTTATCCAAAGTGAGGTATCACAAGATAGGAAAAATGGGCTCCACATGTACTCTCCATCAAATTGGCACTAACTGATCAACACTATGGTACTCACATGGTAGTAATATTCTCCAGGGATTAGGAGGTTGAGGGAGTGTAAACTCACAACTAATGGCCATGGTGAGCTTTGTAGAGGGGAAGAGTATGACTCTAATCCTCGCTTGGGTGAGGCAAAGACATAAAATGTAACCAAAATGTTTGTAATCTCATAATATCCTGAAAAAAAAAAAAAACCCACGCCTTCTCCCCTTCCTAGGGGTGTATTAGGCACTTAGCCCTTGCCAAACCCCTAGGGAGATAAGGGACTAAAATGTGAAAGGGGAACTTACTTTCCTTATCCCTCCTGATAAGGATGATACTTAGCCCTCCCATTGTTCCCTAGGGAGATAAAAGAATGGACTGCAAGAAGAAAACTTACTTTCCTTATTGCTCCAGGTTGTTTGAAAAGAATTTATTTACTGCTCCCAGAAAAACCCTCTGTAAAATCCAATGTTCTCCCCTTTTCTCTTGAGGACACCTTTTTCAGCCTCCACCCATCTGCACCCAGGTGCTCAAAATAAACTGCACTTTGCTACACATGAGGCTTTGTGTGTCTCACTCTCGGGTCTGAACCTAACAGATTTCACTTTTCCACCCTTGCCATTTCTGAGACTGGGATCTTTCTATCTAGGCAAACCAGCTCTCCTTTCTCCATGATATTGCTCTTGCTTTCGTTCTTGTACCCTTGCTTTCACTTTTCCACCCTCCCCATTTCTTAGACAGCATGGTTGAGTTCCTGGCTAAACTCAGTTGTGTGACACGGAGTTTGGGAACATGTTCCTCGTGAGTAGGGGAGAAGTCTTTCATTTTGAATCTCTTTAGGGAAGAGGGCATCATGCTGCAAATTTTCTTTCTGGGCTTTGCATTGGTTTTGATAATGAACTTTTCTTTTTAATCCGAGGAGATGCGTGTGGCCCCTTCCTGTGTTAAGCCGAACACAGTTTTTTCTCCCCTGGTTCTGTCTACACTAAGCCATCTAGTGCCTGGCTCACTCACTGGGAGTGGACTTGTACTCCTGGCAATAAGCAAGACGGGACTTAGTGCCATTTAGGATCTGAGGGTTTAGGGCAGCCCATGGACATGCCAGTCTGCACTGTAACTTTTGCATTTATGAGCTTTGCACTGGTTTTGGCAATGGATCCAATGGGAAAGAAAAGTCCTGTTCCTGTGTTAAGGCTAATGATGTTTCCACCCTGGTTTTATCAGCATTTCCTGGTTCACTCACTTGGAGTGAACTTGCATCCCCAGTAATAATCAAGGCAGGACTCAGTCAAGGTCTACTTTGTTAGGGTCATTTTAGGAGCCAATAGCTTATATAATCCATGGATATACCTGTACATAAAGAGGTATGGGCTACCTTGAGGCATCTGTTCTGCGTCTATACCCACCATGTCTCTCCCATGTGGGGCACAGTAAAATACCCACACCCCTGGTTTTATCGGCCTTTTCTCCTTCACCGTCAAGCTGCTTCTTTCGCTCTGTCCCATGAAGCGCCTTCCTCATTGTGTCTGGCCACCTAATCACTGTTGCTTTTACAAACGAACCAAGTTATTTTTACCAACAAATGTCCTTGTTCTGGTGCTTAACAATGAGAGGCCCTTAGGTTTAACAGACCCAGTTTCTCTCTTTCCCCCTTTGCCTCTTGGCCATGAGGTCCAGGTCCACCTCTGACGTACCCCAGTTGCTGCTCCCTTCCCCCACCTTTTTCCTTCAAACTATAACAAGTTTGATCCAGACGTAAGTTTGACCCAATGTTTAATCTTCTACACAACTATCTGGCCACAGTACAAGCTGGACGGCAGACAGAGGTGGCCACCACCTGGGACTCTAAATCACCCCCATCATCTTACTGTTGGACCTCTTTTGCAAGAGGGAAGGAGAATGGGCTGAAATACTATATGTATAAGTTTTTTTTATATACAGGAGAATCGTCAGTGGTACAAGGCTTGTATAGAACCAAGTAAGACCATGGTGTTGAGAGATCCTCCTCAGGTTCCCACCTGCTCTGAGCTGCCCCCATACACAGGGAGGCCTAAAGGGAGCCCTACAAGGAAGGTGGTGCTGCTGTCTCAAGCTCCACCAGGAGTAAAGGTTGCTCAGTTCTTACCCTTGGTGGAAGCAGTGGGGGAGTTCAGACCAACCCTGATCCATAAGCCCTTTTGTTTAGTAGAGTTAAAACAAATAAAACAGGATCTGGGAAGCTACACCAATCACCCTGATAAGTATGTAGAGACATTCCAGCATTTGTGTCTAGCCTATGACTTGGCTTAGAAAGATGTCCATATTATCCTAAGCCAGACTAAATGATTTTGAGAAGTCCAGAGTGTTAAAGGAGTCACAAAAGAGATGATAAGTCTCTTTACTGACTCAAAAATAAGGATTTATAGCTATTACCATAGTGTTGATCATGTTAGCATTTATTCTGCTGAAAAAAAAAAAAACATTTTAATAAGTGATGCCTCATTAAAATGGCTTCTCTTAGCTACCAATTCAATCTGCCTGGGCTTCTCGGTTTTGGATTCTAAGAAACCCAACACAAAACACAAAATTTTTAATAGAAGGACCCATTTTTTTCTTCTCGTAAGATTTTTTTTTCATTGCACAAAACAGACAGATGCTTTGTCACAACGGTATCCATAAAAGGAAGCTGCAAAGCTGGAAGAAGAGAAAGGTACTATGGCAAAGAGCTGAGTGGCCATTTCTGCTCTCTCCTTTACTCTTTCCTTCTCTTTTCTTCTCATGCTCATGACATTTATCTACTGAAATTACAATTTCTCCCTGTTCTTTATATAACACGCACTTCATGTAGCCCATCTGAGCACATGAGCCAAGGCCATACCTGCCAGTGAAGTGGCAACTCCTCAATCAGAAGTACTCCAGTGAACAATTCCAAAAACCAGAGAAAAACTGATAGTGGTATTTCATATTTCATTGAACTCACTGTATTCTGTACATCAGTGCTACAAGTGCAAACATCAACAGCATTCCAAGAATCCCTGGATCTAGGGGTAGAACTTCAGATCAACCATTAGCACAAGTTTAAAAACCAGTTGCAACCACTAACTCCAGGATTTTTCTAACAATACAGGGATGAATTCCATGGATTTTTTGGTCCCACTGAAACTACCTGCTTAAAGATGTGTGCATATTTTCATTTGTCTTGGGAAAGCAGAAAAACTTTTATCAGTTTTTCAAAGGGATTTTTGATGAGAAGAAAAAAAAATAAATGCAGAAGGGCTTGACTTAAAGGCTTGTATTAGGCAGTCTCAAAAGAGCAAAAAAGCAAGCTCAAAGGTCCAAAGCACTTATCCACATTGCTTTCTGGGAGAAACACAGACCAAGATAGAAATTAAGCAAGCACTTCTCATTTCACAAATAACTAGTACATTGGTTCAAAATCCCTCTGAAATTAACACTGGCATGCTCAATATTAATGTCATTTAATTGTAATTCAGAAGCAATTGCCTATGGTGTAGATTTTTTTTTTAATTTCTATGAATTTGCCTTTTTCCTATGAAGGAACTGTTTATTTGACAGTAAATTAATTTCTTATCCACAAAAGGCTCATTAATATTTGCTTATCTTATGCTCTTATGATTTAATAATGATGTTTGTATCTTCAGAATTCTCTAGTCTCCTGTCAAAAAGACCATGTCTATCATGTTGATTTGTTTCTAACAACCAGAGGTTAATGAACAGAGGTACCATAAGCAATACAAATTCTAGTATCTTGCATTGCAACTATTTTCATTGAGGACTATTTAGCAACACAGATCTTGTCAATCTGAGTTGCGTGTAAATACATAACTCATTATTCTTCAATTGACTAAAGTCATTTGGGAAAATTTACAAAGATAAAGCCTGGCAAAATGATTGATTGCCCCTTTTCATGGAGAAGACATGTTGATGTATTTAATGAACAGAGTTTATGTATATTTTATAGAGCACATTTGTGATGTAAAAAATATCTTTTTGATTTTTTTTGAATGGCACTAATTTATTTTTAATTAAAAACCTAAATTATTAATAGTTTTTGAAGCCTTGAAGCCTGTATGCATACAAAGTTCATAATACTTTTATGTAAATAGACACATGAAAGCCTGTTAGTGCATTTTATATTATTACATAAAGTTTATTCAAATAGGTTTGAATAAATGAGTGTTTTAGCAAAGCACAATCCATTGAATAATTTTTACTAAGAGAGTTTTCCTATTTAATTTGGTGAAAATTAGATATAGATTTTTTTCTAAATTTGTAAATGACAAATCAAAAACCATTGGTGAAAATGCATTCAGCATGTGAGGAAAGGTCTTGAGGGTATGATTTGGTTATTTTATGACTCACTATATTATTTGGTTTATTTCTACCATTCTTATAATTTATCCCTATCTCCTAAAATATGACGTTCATGACATATTCCATACTTGGTATTATAACAACACACTTTATCATTTTTAATCTAAAGAAAAAATCTAATTTTTAAAGTTTTATGTAGCAAGCACTGTACCATATAATACTCAGCTTAAGAAGGAGCTAGAAATACGGGCTCTATCAAAATTTAACAGACTCCGCTTTAGAATGATGCATTTATTTGAGATTTAGGGAAATTATTCTTATACTCAATAGTTTTACATGTATTTATCTCAACTTTGAAAAAATATGATCTCTGTTCAACACGATTGGCTGAATTATGGTATGATAATAAAGAAAGATCTAAATTTAGTAACTTTCAAAACTTAAGTTTACATAGTGTATATACTACATGCCCTTCCCATGTCAGACAAGGACTCAGCTTATTGAAATCACTGAAGGATAAAGGCTGATGAGGCTGCAAGTAGACACAGGCTTCCATGATCACAGAGTAGGGAGTAAGAGGACCAGTGATCCGTAAGCTTGCTCATGAGGATAACTGCCCATGAGTAATATATTTCACCACTGTACATATTTCATTAACTAAAACTAGATATGTGGTCAAGTAGGCAAAGATGAATACATTTCTCTAAGAAAGGAACATCAAGTAATTTTTTAACAGATATATAGTTCACCTCAGATATTTTACTAGAAAAAATGATCAAATTCCTCCTACTTAATAAAAATGGCAAGTTTCTATTTTCTCACTACTAAGAAAAGACACTGTGATGATTCCCATGAATACTTATCCATAGTGAAGAATGTGAATAGAGTTGCAAAGTGGGCTTATAAAATAGTCACTGAATATCATGTACAATTCCCTAGTTTGTGTCATAATTATTATTAATAATAATTAATATTATTAATTATTATATTATTATATAATAATATTATTATAACAATATTATTAATTATTATATTATTAATAAACCACATGGTTTTGGAAAACCTGAGTTATATTCTGTAACCCTTGGTTTTCTTATCTTTGATATGGGAGTATTTGTATTGATCTCATACAGTTGTTGAGAAGACCAAATGAAATAATGTTTATAAAGCTAGAAACTCTAAAGAAATATTACATAAATTTGAGAAGTAGTGGTATATTTTACTACTCAGATAATATCTCTCCCTCTCCATATGTGTGTATACATGCATATATATATGTATATATATATACACATATGTATATATATATATATATGTGTATATATATATATACACACAAACCAATTTATTTTGGGAAAATTGAGAATATTTATTGAATCCATTCAGAAAAATTAAAACTTACATTTCCACTCATATTTGAAATATGTAAAAGAAAAACAGTTTATTTCATCTTCAGTGTGGACATGGTATAGTCCATAAATGATTGCCTGATGTCATATAAGAGCATAACCAGTCATTATTCTACCAGCTTGTTTCTCTACAGGGGCTAAAATCCTGATGAAAGAAGTATTCTGAATTTCATAATGGAATGATTGGAAGCCCTGAAGACTCAAAACAACACAGAATGATAAAGAACAAAGAAACAACTAAAGCAATGAAGAAAGTGCTTCAGAGAATAGATGTAATATTTCTTTATGTCAGTGGATAATCGCTTCAGTGAGATGCATCTCTTATACACCAGTGGAAATTCTAGAGATAACAAATAGAAAAAAATGAACCCTGTAGAAACATTTTCAGACATACAGTATGAGAGATATTCTAGCTTTTTCTTCAGAGTGAAAACAATCAAGTAATTAAAAAAAAAAACTATTAAAAAATTCTGTGGGTACAGGAATGCCAATAATATTAGAAGTGTTAGGGATAGCAATTGCCATTAAAGATCTTAAACTCTAAATGTGGAAATAAGGTTTAAACACATACAAATTTAAAAGAAATGTAATAGTGACCTTAAAGAGTTGCTCTACTGCACTGCTAACTCCTACATTAGAGCCGTACATGCATAATATGCATTTATATATGAAAGATATAACTTTAAAAGTGAGGGTTCTTTCAGTTACGTAATACATCAACAAATATTTTCGCATGTCTGCTAGATACAAGTTATTGTGCAGGCTTTAGGATTACAGAGAGAAAAAGAGCGTGCAATATGTTTCTTGAACATGTAGGCTAATGGGTAATATAGTTAAAATAAGAAATATACAAATGAATAAAATAATTATAAAACTGAGTAAGAACTAAACTTAAAAAAATGCGAGTAACATGAGAACAAAAAAAAAATCATTAAACAAGGTAGTATACTAGCAAACTTTTTCTGCAGTTACAGATCCTCTCCATGGATACAATCACAAAAGCTTACCTCCTACTCATGAGTCTTCAACGTGGCAGTGGCTCTACTTGGCTCCTCTCATTACATCTTCATATCCTGGATTTCAAGATAAAGAATCAGCCCCCATCTGGTGGTGTTCTGATGGCAGAAAACAAGAAAAAATGACCAAACCAATACACAGAGGCACATTGAACACTTTAGATATGAAATACACATAATCCACCAAGAAAAGAATGACACATACGTATGGTCAACAATGGGCATGTAAAAGGTGGGATATAAAATGCTCTTATAGAGGAAGAAGAAGATAATTGGAGAAAATTGTATAATATACCAGTCTGTTTTCTTAGACGTAAAGATCCATTCCTCTCCCACATGAAGATGTAATCTTTATTCTGCAGGAATTAACCTGAAAAATCTGATCCAGTCATGATATGAGACTCAAAGCCTAGGAATTTTTATTATACCTCAGTTACAGATGCAGATCCTCCTGTTCTATCTGGATAACCACTAAAAATATGTTACCTAACTCTCCTCAAGCGCAATATACAATAATGCAGAATAGCCAAAATGAACACATTCAGAAGAACATCACACATTGGTTACTGATCCATAGCAATTCTGAAATACCACTGGGAAAAATATTGTGGGTTTCCTTTATTTATAAATAGAGAATGTTTACTCTTTAGACCCATTGAGTTCCCTATGAGCATATACTCTGTCCACCATTCTCTGTGGCTCTTGCTCTTTTTTGTGGCAGATCCTCACTTTTTCATTCATCTTCTTGGCCACATCTGAAGTTTGGAGACTGTTATCTCTGGAAGTTGAATGAACATTTTTAGTTGAACTTCTTGTAGGAAGAAAGTAATGAAAATAAAATACTGTTTTGTTTTTTTTTTTCCACAAAGACTTCTTAATCTGATGCCAGTATGGAATATATACAAAGGTGTCAAAAGTTTTGTTGATTTTTAAAAATTCAGCAATTTTTAAAAAATCTCTTTGATTCCATTCAGCTCTGTATGCCAATAGTCACACCTCTGATTTTTTTTTTTAAGAATCTGTCCCCATGTCTCTTTCTGTTTTTCTGTCAATTTATGTGGAAGCATGTTGAGCCTATCAGGTTTCGATGGAGCTACAGTGTTTTTATTTCCCAGAGCAATTTTGTTCATGTGAAGTATTTACTGGAAGCTACATTAAGATAATCAAGTATCTGAAAAAAAGGCCTAGTAGCCATTCTTTTGAATTCCTTTTCGTCCTGAGTCTTAGTCTAATTCTGAATCTAATATGCCTTTGTAGAAGATAGCACTTTTCAAATAATTTATTTACAATTTATGAGAATCAGTTCATTTTTCCATTCTTACAAGTTCCAGAATTTCTAGGACCTATCTTTACTTTTCTTTTAGTCTATGCTTGCAAGTAGGCCAATTATTTTTGAGTTCATATTTTTTTGTAGCACTTCCTCCCATAAAGTGAAGAAAAGTTGGTTAATGGGTACAAACATACAATTAGATAGAAGGAATAAGTTCTAGTGTTTGACAGTACAGTAAGGTGACCACAGTTAAGAATTTATGGTATATTTCAAAATAGCTGGAAGAGAAGACTTGGAATGTTCCCAATACAAAGGAATGACAAATGTTTAAGTTGATGGATATGGCAATTACCCTAACTTGATCATTACACATTGTATTCATGTATCAAAATATGACACATACCTCAAATTTGTACAATTATTATGTATTGGTAAAAAAATAAGTGAATCAGCCAATACTCACTACCAGCATTCTACTAATTTCCAGATTTGATAGATATAATAAATTTTGATGTTATAGCTAAATTCTATTCTTGCTAGAAATTTTCATTTAGTCAGGTTTCAAGACAGAAGCAATGCAAGCATATGTTAGCTTACAAAAACAAAAATTGGTTTATCATTAAGCTGTTGCTGATGACTGCTGGGTGCTGGTTGTATACAGCTCTGCTCGGCTTTACTAGGCTCTGGTTGCACATAATCCTTTCATTCTGGGACCCAGGCTGAAGGATTAGGCATTATCTCATGGCAGAAGATAGGAACAAGAAGCTAAAATAAATCATTCAAGCTCATTTAAAGCTCCCTTTCAGAAAAGGGATGCAATATATAATAAGTCTGTTCTGATAAGATGATCAAATGGTAGATACTAATGATGGATGAATAGATGTGTTCTGCCTATAGTAAAGAGTGATGGACTGACAGTTTGTGTCCACACAAAATTCATATGTTGGAATCCTAACCTCACTGTGATGGTATTAGTAGGTGGGGTCTTTGGAAGTTAATTTGCTCATAAGAATAGAGCACTTACTTCTAAGTGGGATTAATGCCCTTATAATAGTCCTGAGAATTACTGTACGCTCTGCTGTAAGAGGATATAAGATGTAGGCTTTCTGCAACCCAGAAGAGGGCCCTCACCAGAACCCAGCCATGTGACACCCTCATCTCAAACTTCCAGGCTCCAGAACTGTGAGAAATAAATGTTTGTTATTTATAAGCCACCCAGTCTGTGACACTTTGTTATAGCAACCTGAGCTGACTAAGATAGGAGGCATGACAAGGATCCAAACGAATAATAAAAAGAGTCACTGGAAACAATAAAACAATTTACCCCAGAAGTACTCAGGGTAGGATGTTATATGTTATGTGGGATAAAGAGGCAAGAAAAAAACAGCATAACGATAGGCATTGAGATGAGAAAAGGTTTGATGGGTTTAAACATCACACAAAACACCATTGCTGAAATGCAGTGAGATAGAGTGGGAGGCAGGACAGTGAAGAAAAATGGAATAAACTGCAGCCAGATCCTTTAGCAGCACAGGCTGGAGTGGTGAATTTAAATCTTTACTCTATATGCAATGAGAAGCCATAAAGTGTATTTAGTAAGGAGAAGGAAATCATTTATTTTTCAGTTTAATACACATTTACACTGTCTTTGGTTGTGTTTACCAGAAGCAATATACTAAAATGGCAATTGGTGTGTAATTGATCAATTAATAGAGTGTTTCCAAGGGAAACAGGTAAAGGACAGAAGTAGGAAAAGGAAGCAGAAGGTCAAGCGAGGCAACATCCACTTGATCCATATGAAGTAATAACTGGGAGTCAGAATTCTAGAGTAGATACTTCTAAATTTCACCAAGGTAAAATAAAATGGAGTTTCATTCCAATAATAAATATTTTTTCTTCTCCTCCCAAATTCAGAACCAATTGAGAAATAACATAAAAAAAAAACCAGACCAATGAATACCAAATATCATTTTTGAATATTGATAAAAATAGTGGAAAAGTCTGTCTCCAGATCTTCAGCCAAATGGTTTTTTTTAAACCTACCAAATTATAGGAGCAACAATTCTATCCTGCACGAAACAGAAGAAGATGACTCTAAAAATAAAGAGAAGAGGGACAAAAACCCCTAGGTTCAGTACTTCTGTCAAATTTCTGTCTTGGAGAAGATTGCTTGGGGTTGGGGGTAAGTAAAAAGAATCTGATACTGTCACTCCAGGTGAGTGGAAAAATCACACAGCTATAGAAGTATGGGTATAAAATTTGTGTTCCTCCCTAACCAAAATGTTGTATTAGGAAGAAAAGAATTATGTCTAAAAAAAGTAAAAACAACCTAGTAAATAAATTATACGAATTCTATTTCTGAAATGATAAATGTACAAGTCATTTTTTGTGCTTTATATAGTATGATAATTACATATAAACTAAATTACCTGTATTACTGTGGATTTTAAAAATTTATACCAATTGGAATAACATTACTAAAAATCTAATACATTCTAAAAAATGTTAGCAGAAGTGAATATTAGGTGGCTTTACATTTCATATTTAAAATAAAATGTGTTAAAAGTATATTATCTGAATAAGTTAAAAACTAGAAAAGAAGAAAATAGAAGATGGAAACACTAATAAGGACCTTGTATATAAGGCAATGAATTGACATTGCAGGTTTAATTTTGTGTTGATTGTTTTATCTTCACATTAAGTAAATCTAATTTTCTTGGTTGAGAAGATAGCCAAAGACAACTGAGCCACAAACTTGCTAATTTGATTGTCCTAATCATTGTTTTCTATTGAAATTAAACTAAATGGCTGGAATAGAAATTTACTAACCATGGGTACTGCTATTTCTAATCCTATAAAGAGAAAGAATGGGGCTCAATTTCTCTTAATATAGCCAACAAATAAGAACTTATTCTCCCTTTTAGATGTATTACTGCACAGAAAGCACTCAAATGTTGACTTAAAGCTTATCTATTGCATACTATTAATTAGGACTTAATGTGCAAGTTCATTAAGAAAAGGCAACCACTAGATTTATTTTGGTTTTTATTTTAATAGCAGTAGCTATAATATAAAATATATTGTCCTGCCTTTTTAATTACAATATACCCTTATGTAGTTTTAATTTAAAAATGATCAAGAATGCATATAGATTTCTTAATTGTCATGACTTGTTTGCAAATCTGTTATTATCTCACATATTCTTAAAGGTAGGTTCCTATTTTAGATATGTTAGATCTCATTAAATTAAAAATAGAAAGGCAAAAAACTATCAACCGAGAATAATGATTTTTATTCTCTAGTTTCATCTTGATAACAGATATTTATTGTTTACTTTCTGTTTTAAATTACAGTGTGCTGACTTGAATATTACAATAGGCTTCATTTAATTTGATTATGTGTTACCAGGGGTTACCTATAGGTACATTCTTTAGTACCTACTCACACAGTTCCTCATGTGATGAAACTCGTATTTTCAGATCAGTACATTGTAGGTCAGGTTCTTATGCAGAGGTCTTAAAAAGGCAAATTTAAAAAAATAATAATTTATTATTGGAATTCAGGCAAAACAATGTTGCACAATACTAACTGCATATAAACAGGCAACATTAAAAATGCAATCTGGCAAAGTGGGATAATTATATGAAGAAAGACTACTCTTCTGTTTTATTGATTCCTATCAACTTTGCCACTAGATGTTAAACTTTAATTAAAGGGCAATCATTGTCAGTCACTTTGTTTCCTAGTTTTAAACAAGTAAGTGTATTAGCATTTTCAATTAAGTTTATATTATTCATTGTCAAGAGCACCTTTGGATAACAATAAATCTACATCTCTCATATTCCCTTTCTGGGAGTCAGAAGGAGGAGTAAAGTCATGGGAGTTGCTATATCAAGGTCACTCTGAATAGGGCACAGCCTTGGGATTACTGGGTGTTAGAGGAAATTTTTAAAAAGTCTAGGGGTTGAAAACATTTGGCTCTTTTGTCATTTCATCTAGTAGATTTAACTAAAACATGAACTTAATAAGGCTTTGAAACCTTGAATTAACATTTAGTAAATAATTATTTTTTTATTTGATAACGTATTGCTTCATTCCAACTAAAGTAGACAACCTATTACTTTATGAAATGTGGTAGACAGGGCATGATATGGAATCTGACAAAGTACCCTGTCCCTGATTGAATCTCTCCACTTTGGGCTATAAGGCTATGTTACATATATGACATTTTTTCTGAAAAACATAATTCTATATGTTTTATTTTTTATTTTTAGTTTTTTGTTATTTTAATAGATTTAGGAGAACAAAAGGTTTTTGATTACATGGATAAATTATATAGTGGTGAAGTCTGGGTTTTTAGTGTACCAGTCACCCAAATAGTGTATGTTGTACCCAATAGGTAATATTTCTTCCCCCATCCCCTTGTACTCTCCCGCTTCTTAGTCTAACAATGTCCTTTTTACTACTTTGTTTGCCCCTGTGTATCCAAAGTTTAGCTCCCACTATAAGAGAGAACATGTGGTATTTGGTTTTCTATTCCTGAGTTACTTCACTTTATATAATGGCCTCCAGTTCCATCCAAGTTGTTGCAAGAGACATCATTTCATTCCCTTTTTATGGTTGTATTCCATGGTATAAACATACCACATTTTCTTTATACAATTGTCAGTTGATGGGTACTTAGGTTGATTCCTTGTCTTTGCTATTGTGAATTGTACTGTAATAGTCATATGAGTGCAGGTGTATTTTTGATACAATGACTTCTTTTTCTCTGGATATATACCCAGTAGTGAGATTGTGGATCAGATGGTCGATCTACTTTTAGTGTTTTGAGCAATCTCCATACTATTTTCCATAGAGATTGCTCTGATGAACAACATTCCTCATTCCCAAAATAAGCAATTTACATTCCCACTAACCGTGTATGACCATTCCCTTTTCACCATATCAAGGCCAAAATTGTTTTTTTTTTTTTTTGTCTTTTTACTAATGACCATTCTGAATGGGGTAAGGTGGTATCTCACTGTGGTTTTAATTTGCACTTCCCTGATGATTGGTGATGTGAGCATTTTTCATACATTTTTTGGCCATATGTATACCTTCCTTTGAAAAATTTCTATTCATGTCATTTGTCGTGTCATTTTTTAATATTTTTAATTTTTTAAATTCAGGATCTTATGGGGGTATAAACATTTTGGTTACATGAAATGTGTTAGCCTTGCCCAGGCCTGGGCTACAAACATGTCCTTCCTCCTTACAGTGTTCCCCATTTCATTTTTAATGAGATTTTTTATTTTTCTTTTGCTTTATTTTAGTTTCTTTTAGATTCTAGATGTTAGTTTTTTGTCAGATGTATAGTTTGGAAATATTTTCTCCCATTCTTTAGGTTGTATATTTGCTATGTTGATTATTTCTTCTGCTGTGCAGAAGCTTTTTAGTTTATGGTCATTTTCACAATATTGATTCTTCTAATTTATGAGAATGGGGTTTTTTTTGTTTGTTTGTGCTATCTACAATTTCTTTCATCAGTGTTGTATAGTTCTTTTTATACTTATCTTTACCTCCTTGCTTAAGTATATTCCTAGGTATTTTATTTATTTATTTATTTATTTTTGCAGTTCTTGATTTGATTCTTAGCTTGGTCATCATTATTGGTGTACATCAGTGCTACTGATTTGCATACATCCATTTTGTAACCTGATACTTACTGAATTCATTTCTCAAACTTAAGAGTCTTTTGACAGAATCTTTAGAGTTTTCTATATAAAAGATCGTATCATTGGCAAACAGATAGTTTGACATCTCCTTTCCTGATTTAGATGCCCTTTATTTCTTTCTCTTGCCTGATTGCTCTGGCCAGGACTTCTAGTAATTCTTTATGCTATGTAATCACAACTCCACAAATATTTTAATCTTGCCAGTGTGACCTGTCTCTTCAAAGTTGTCACACCTCTCTGTTAAAAACATCATATTCTATACTTATATCTATAATAAATTTAACAAAGTACTACCTTTACACCTGGAGATTAAGATAGTGATTGTTCACAACATGTTGATTCTTAAAGAAATGAAAAAGGAGGCAAGTAGGATCACAAAATTATAATCAATTCTGTAAAATATAGAAGGCATGGATTTTTACACATTGTATCATTGCACGAGTTTTCCTGAGTGCTTCTTACGTATACTTAAGCGGATTTTATATCATCTGTAACATTTACAATTACTTTCAGTAGTAAGATCATATATTTACATTATTCAGAGCACTCTTTCATTTTGTTTTATATAGTGTGTTTGTATCTGTGTTTTGTGTGCCTGTGTTTATGTCCAAGTATACATGTTTGTCTGGGTGTGTGTTAGTGTGTCTGTGTGTATATTAGAATTACTTGAAGTAGATGCCAGAAAGGGATGTGCACAATTACTGAAAAAGAAAAAATACAAAATTAATGCTCAAAAAAATTCAAAAATAAATTTTAAAATGCCCCAATATAAAAATATTTATATTCTCAAATCCTTTTTATAAAATATTCCCATATTAACTGCATTTCTCTTTTTTGTTACCCTTGTATATTTCTTGGCAGTTGTTTAATTTCCTTAGAATGTGTCAAATGATACTTTCCTCAGAGTCATTTGGAAAGTGAAAATCAAATATAGATACTTTGTGAATACATCCATCTCATCACACAGTTGTGGTTTTCTTTTTCTTTCAACTTGAACATTGTATGGAAAATGAAAGTCTGAAAAACTAATGGGATTTTCACTATGTTTGATACCACAGAGCATTGCTTTTAGAATTGACACTTTGTGAGAAATGGAGCAAAAACTCATAATGAAACAAATTATACAATTAAATGAAAAAGTAGCAGCTGGGCAATGCAAAGATATTATATGAAAATCATACAAATATTGCCTAACTTTATGGAACCAGATTTGCAATGGATTTGTTTTCTGCTGTGGAGGATTCATAGGAGCAGTTCAATTATTACTATTCAGGGATCTTGCATTTCTGCAATACTTTTCTCTTCTTATCACCCCAATTATGATAAAGCAGTAGGACAAAGCCATTCATTTGGGAAAAATTTACAGTATAATGTGATAAGGCACATTCTAAAAACCCACCAATTGTTATCTATTAGAATTTAAGCAGTACATTATACATGATTTTAAAATTTGATATAGTCAAACTATTCATCTTTACAATGGCATTTAAATGTAAACATTTACTTAAGATAAATGAAGTATGTAATATACACTTCATATATTTGCATATATGTAAATTATTACAAATATAGCACATCTCTATGATAGAGTTATTTGTGACATTTCATATCAATGTTGCTATAAGTACTTATATTTTCGAATAACATGAACTGCTTTTCTTTTATTTGAAAAGATAACATATAATGTTATATTTTATATTGGTTGAATCAATGTTTTAGAATCAATCAATTGTTTTAGAATCAATGTATTAGATTACATTACATCAATGTATTAGATTAGAATCAATGTTTTAGAATCAATCAATTGTTTTAGAATCAATGTATTATTACTACCAGGAGATTGTAAAAAAAAGAAAAAATGAGCTTAAGGTCATTTTTTTCTTTTTTTTACAATCTCCTGGTAGTAATAATACATTGATTCTAAAACAACCATTTTTCATGTTTTAAAATTTTTGAAATCTGAATCTGCTTGAAACCAGTTGCTTGTAACAATTATAATTGTTGGTGCTTCTTTTTCATCCTTTCTTGTTATAAAATGATGATATACTATAACAAATATTGTTAGTTTTCTTATTATAAACATGGTAAAATAATAACATATTTGAAAACACTTTGGCATGCATTATCTTTTATTTCATTCAGCAGCAATTTCCTGATTATCTAATAATACATACTCTGTATCAAGGATAACAATAAATTGGGCAGAGGCCCAGCTTTTATGGAACTCTGAAACTAGTGAGAAAAATACTTAAGGTAACTGTTTCATATAATCCAACGTTATAATCCAATATAATCCAATAGAATTTGTGGTTTCATCTACATCTTGCATGGATGATCAGAAAATAATTTTTAGGGGAGAAGACAAACAGTTTAGTCCTTAGAGATGATTATGTATCAGCAAATTAGGGCTTGACAATGTTGATATTCCAAAGAGAAAATTATTAGCCCAATCATTGACTTGAAATTTGATAAAAGAGCAGATTTTAAGTGTTCTTACCACACACGTACACACACAGAGAGAAATGGTAACTATGAGTAGTGATAGATTTGTTAATTAATTTGACTATGGTAATCAGTACACAATGTATTCATATATTTAGTCATCATTTTGTATAGCTTGCCTTATACATTTTATTTTATTTTACAAAGTTGTATATACTTATGAGGTACAATGTAATGTTCTATATTTATACATTGTGAAATGACTAAATCAAGTTAATTAGCATCTGCATTATCTCATATACTTATCTTTCTTGTGGTGAGGATACTTAACATCTATTCCATAGCAATTTTCAAGTATATACTATATATTTTTTTAACTATAGTCACCATGATATACATAGATTTCTTGACCATATTTTCCTCTAACTGAATTTTTTGTCAATTAACATTTAATTTTTTTAAAGTCTTGGAAACAAGAAAGATTATTTTACTCAAAGCAGTTTGGAATAACTAAAGTTAAGGGAAAAAGAAAAGATAACACCAGAAAGGAAAGAAGGAAACACAGCAGGAAGAGTATTGCAGGTCTGACAAAGTGCTTGGACTTGACAATTCTGACAGCTGAGAGCTGCAAAGCTAGTCACTTTGTTCACATGACAAATTTTACTGGATTTTTGTCCCTCAAAGAAATTTTCAATCTTATCTCATACCCTTTAATGAGATGAGAAATTCAATGAATCTAGTCTCATAGGGCTTTCTGTCTCTGGAATCTGTGTTCTTCAATTTTTGCTAAAAAGCTATACAATTCTTGTCTGTGCTTATGTCTATGTTGTAATGACCAAAAATAGTCACTATATACTATTATTTTCATTTTTTTTTTTTTTGAAATCACTTCACTGATATCTATAGGCCGTGGTTTTACCAGCTTTTTTTTTTTTTTTTTTCAACTTCCTAACATGAATCTCCAAATTTTCAAATTCCAATTTCAGGTATTTTCCTGTCTTTCATCTCCTGTCTTCCATACATTATACTGTATATATTAGGGTTTGTGTTATAGATGAATCCAATGTCATTTTGATAAATATTCAATACATTTTTGAATATTCAAAAATATTTTGATAGATATCAAAAAAGCCCTGACTTGTAGCATTTCATTATTTCTTTGGCGTAAATATTCTCATCATAGGTGATTTGAGGCTGCCACCTTTCTTCCAATGAATATAGATAGAATTGGGATTTCTTGAGCCAGCAAAATGAAGCTCAGTGAAGGACATTACATTCTGTATGAGTTAAGGTAATGATAAAAAATTTAAATCCTCATCCAGATTGCATTAATAGATTGATAATGGTCCTACTTTGTCTATGTTCTTCAAGATATACTTTTTTTTTTATTTTAGCGTATTATGGGGGTACAAGTGTTAAGATTACTTATATTGCCCATGCCCCCCTCCCCCCTCGAGTAAGAGCTTCAAGATATACTTTTAATATAACTTTGCAGCTTTCCCCATGAAGACAGGAGTCTTTTTCTCAGCAACTTGAATTCAGACTGGTCCTGCCACATGCTTAGCTTAATGGAATGTAGCAGAAGTTACCCTATGCTGGTTCTGGTTTTAAGCCTAGAGCTCAAGTATCTTTGCAGATGTCCATCCTTTACTCCTCTGCCTTCATCTTGAGAGTGAGCCCAGTCTAGCCAGCTGAGGGATATTAGAGACAGCAGAAGAAGAGTTGAGTTATATGCCAAGAATGAACATAAACAGCCAGCTCCCAGCAAGCTCATCACCCAGAAGCCATAGTAAGACTAGCTGGGACCAGCCTAACCTGGACCAGGTTACCAGAACCACACTACCATTCTATTCACTATTGAAAAATCATAATAGTGGTTATTTTAAACCAATAAATTCCAGGGTGATGTTTTATGCAGCAATTGTCCCAATATGAATTACTACCATTCCCAATTGTGATATCCCTATCTCACATGACATTGGGCCTTAATTGAAGATTAAATCTTTTCTTACTTGATTTCTCTCTCTCTCTCTACACACACACACACACACACACACACACACCACACTCCTTAAGCATTTTGTTGACAATTTGGGGAAAATTAATGGCTATTAAAAGTGATATATCAACCATTCCTATTAAAGTTTTGAAGGACATACTTACCAGGTTTGCTATTTGTTTAACAGAAGTATTTCTCACCAACTCCCTGGCTCTCCTTTTGTTTCTTTGCCACTTCTTGGTTTTTCTCATAACCTTCCTCTGTGACATTCAAATTATCCTTCCCAAATACACAAGCAAATTCATTACTGAAATCCCACCTTCTCATTTACCCCTTCAGGTTGAGTTTGCAGGTGCTCAGTGAATAAACAAAAAACAAATATACAAACCTCCCTTTAGAAGAAATCCCCCCTATAGGATGCAGCTGTAGATATAAATAGGTTTTTCTCTTCATGTAATTCAAGCAAATTTTCTTGCTATTTAAAATAAAATGAGTAAATGATTTTCATTAATAACCACTACAGATATGCTGGCAGGGTTGGGTAAGAATAATGATGAAGAGAGTAGATGGTGTATAGTGAAGGTACACATGGGTGGGAGTGATGAATAAGGAGATGGGAGCAACATATACACACAGCTTTCTGCTTAGGCATAAAATAGTCACCCCCATATCACTTCATGCTCTGTTTATCTATTATGGTAGATGCTTGACACCACCTACTCCCTTTAGAATACTACTTCTTTTGAAAAAGTAATTATAAGATTGACTAACTATCACAAACCTAGTCATCTCTCCATCTGACTATAGGTAAATAGAGAACAGAGAGGTATTAAGGTAGTTGTTTCCAGGACTTCTATCAATATATACTTAAATAGTTTAGGTGCAAGCAGGCCATTTTTAGTAAATATTCTTAATGAAATATTCCACTTTGTAAGTAGCACACAACTAAATATGTTATATGTGGTTGCTCAGCAAAAATTTTATATCTAAATCTAAATTCAGAATAAATGTGTTCCACTAAAGTCTCTTAAAATAGTTGTATACTAATCTCTGAAGATTGTTAAATGGCCTAAGAACTGGATTTGTAGAATGTAATGATCAGACTCTAAGGTAACCTCCAATAATTCTTGCCTCTGGTATTTGCACCATTCCTTGTCTCATTCCCTCCCTCTGACTGAGCCAGATTGGTGGCTTATTTTAACCAAAAGAACATGCAAATGTGATGGAATTTCACTCCTTTTATTAATCCATTGCTTGATGATATAGGTGATGGGAGGTAATTTCCATGATTACCTTATATAAGAGTCGGTCTTGTTAGCAGATTCACTCTAATGTCTCTCTCTCTCTCTCTCTCTCTCTCTCTCTCTCTATATATATATATATATATATATATATATATATATATGTGTGTGTGTGTGTGTATATATATATATATATATCTGTATTTCTATCTCTCTCCCTCCCTTCTTACTATCTTTGAAGAAGAAGCAGCCATGAATTCTACAATCACAAAGACCTGAATGTTGCCAACAACCATGCGAAAGAAAACAGGCTTATTCCCTGGTAGAGCCTTCAAATGGGAACCTAGCTATGGTTAACCCCTTGATGACAGCCTTCTGAGACTTCAAGCAAAGGACTCAGCTAAGCTGTGACCAGATTTCTAATTTATAACAACTGTGAGATAATAATGGGAGATGTTTAAAACTTCTAACATTGAAGCAATTTGTTATGTATCAAGGAAAACTAATTGGAGCATGTCTCTTCCCAGTGGTTGAAGAAGAATATATTTTGGTGAACTTTTGAGAAATGTCAGAAAACAATTATCGGACCAACATCTTATCATATACCCACATTCTTCTAATTTTCCATGATTTCTTTAATTGTCTTGATTTAATTACTTCTTCAAGGAGCTTTTTCCTTTATATTTCTAATATATCAAATATTTTGGTTTGTTATTAAAAGTTTATAAAAGTTTGTTTTTTAAGACTCATTTTATAATAAAATGTTTTATTACTAATACTTTAACTAGTATATGAAATTTTAAATTTCATTTTACAAATTATAATTCTAAATTGGATTTCATTTTAGTTGTTGATGTAGCCACAAAAGTTAGTATAAATATTATTTTTTACTTTTCTTCCCATATAGATTATATAAAATAATTATGTAGCCATTCAGTTGTATATATATGAGTATGTGTATGTTTGTATAATAGCACAGCCAGATTGCACCTAAGTCTAATTCCAAAACTCCTGGTGTTTGAAATTAATGCTACTTAATCACCTTTATATTCATATTCTTTTGTTTTGAGTATAACAAAATTAGTTATCTGTTAGTATTTATTAAACTACATTCAACAATGTCAATTTGTTAAAATAATAGTTGTTCATTTAAATACTGTTAATATTTATTAAGCACCTACTATATTCAAGGCATTGTGTTAACAGGGTGCTAGGTATGAATTAGTAAGCAAAGCTTAATGCTGAGTGGGGACAAAAGTTATGTGTTAATCAAATAATCATTCTAAAAATGATTTTAAAGATTAAGATATAAAAGCCAAAAAGTACAAAAGGGAAAAATTTGTGCTCCAGTGGGAAACCATGTAATGTTTAGAACATATTCTTAGTTGTCTGATTCTGTATTTGTGAAAGCTATGGGCTTTCACTGCCTTTGAGCTACTTTACCATCCTGCAACTTGTAGATAACTAGTAATAATGCCTATAATTCTTATCTACAGACATGCAAATCAATTCTGTGCAGTGGAGAAAATACTTTTTTCTCCCCATGCCCTGCTCTAGGCTCCCTACCCTGATAAAAAAAAAAAAAAAACAGTTTTGCATCCATCCATTTGCAAATTTATTTAAGCAAAGTTGATCTATAAAAGTCTCTGCTTTTTTGACATGTGTTCATTTCACATCCATGTAAGGATTTTGGTTTTAACTTTTTTAAAATTTTTATTTATTTGTTTGTTTGTTTTGAGACAGAGTCTCACTCTTGTTGCCCTGGCTAGAGTGCTGTGGCATCAGCCTAGCTCACAACAACCTCAAACTCCTGGGCTCAGGCAATCCTTCTGCCTCAGCCTCCCAAGTAGCTGGGAGTACAGGCTTGTGCCACCATTCCTGCTAATTTTTTCTCTATATTTTTAGTTGGCCAATTAATTTCTATTTTTAGTAAAGATGGGGTCTCGCTCTTGCTCAAGCTGGTATCGAACTCCTGAGCTCAAACGATCCACCCATCTAGGCCTCCAAGAGTGTTAGGATTACAGGCATGAACCATCAAGCCCACCTAGTTTTAACTTTTTTGAAAGTACCTTTTAACAAAGTGGATTACAAAGTAGCTGAACTTATATGGTTGGGAGAAGGCCAGTTAAGGCAGGATTCCTTGAAAATATGATACTTGATCTGAAATATAAAGGCTTAGCAGGTGATAATTAATGTCAAAGTGGAATAGCACTAGCTGGACACTTGTTAAAGGCAGCAAGACAGATTTTATTTAGACTACTGCAGTTGTGGAGAAATTCCAGTATAAACTGAATACAACTCCCTCTGAGACAAAAGTAACTCAGGTTTTTAAAGGGGATCAGAGAGAGAACAAAAAGGGTCTATGAGGAAGTGAAAAGGAGGAAAAATAAAGGGACTGGAAGGCTATGAGGAACTAGACAGTGGTTATGAAAAAATTAAAAAATTACAGAAGAGGAATAAGCGTAACAGTGGAAGGGAGGCTTAATATAACTAGCTACATTTTTATTTTGTCCTGTTTGATAATATCCTTTAGGTTAAAAGCTTCTGCTTAGTTATACACATAGTCTAGGAAAAAGATGATAACTGTCCCTTTCCCAAAACTAACTCTTTGGGAGATAAAAAAAAAGTATACACACAATTAACAATGCTATATTAAAGATTTATAGGAACGTCGTGACCTGTCCTACTTATCCAAAGTTATCTGACCAAGATCAACAAAGTTTTGCAAGTTTCTCAGACCCTCACTGACACCCAGATGCCTGAGGTCCTTGGTTAGCTCCTATAATTCCCCCACTTTAACATAAAAAGAACCTAAATTTCATACTAACTTAAGATGGTTCTTCAGGATGCTACTCCTCCATCTTCTCAGTCTGCTACAATAAAAGTAATTTTCTTTGCCCTAACACCTTGTGTCTCCACTTATTGGCTGTCCTATGGAGAGCGGTATAAGCTTAGACTCAGTTACATAAGTGGAAAATTACTGGAAATGGTTTGTCAATGTGGGTTGAGAAAAAGTATATTTTATGATTTGTCTGTATTATGCTTTCTTGAGCAAAAACTCAACACAGAGGCTGGGATCACCTTTAGTGACACAACCTAATACAGGTGGAAGCTAGGCTAAATTTTGGAAAAGTCTCTTAGCACAATGTTAAAAATGCCTTTTGCACCTCACAGGAGTTCATAGTTCAGATTAAACACATTCATGGTGTATGCTTTCCTGGAAAGGAGACAAATGTATAAAGGCTGTGTGGTTAGAGGAAGATATGTATTCAAGGAAATAAAGTAAGACCAGCTTCACTGGAGCAAGGAAAATAATGGAACGACTGGAGATGGTGCTGGGGATGTGGATAGTAATCACAACATGAATTCGTTTGTAGCATATGATACAGGTTTTTGGTCTGGTGACTTAGAATTAAGTTCTGATATTTATTCTATGAAGTATTAAAAATTATTAAACCAGTTGGGTTGAGATTCCTATTTCTGTTTTTAAAAAAGAATCAGCAAGAAAAAATCAAACAACACCATCAAGAAACGGGCAATGAAAATGAACAGAAACTTTTCCAAAGAAGACAGAATAATAGCCAGCAAACATACAAAAAAATTCTCAACATCTCTAATCATTAGAGAAATGGAAATCAAAACCACAACGCAATATCACCTAACCCCAGTGAGATCGGCCTCTATCAAAAAATCCCAAAACAACAAATGCTGGCGAGGATATGGAGAGATAGGAACACTCTTACACTGCTGATGGGACTGCAAATTAGTGCAACCTTTGTGGAAAAGAATTTGGAGATACCTCTAAGAGCTAAAAATAGAAATACCATTCAATCCAGCAATAGCATTATTAGGAATCTACCCAAAATAGCATAACACATTCTATAATAAAAACATCTGCTCCCGAATGTTTATGGCAGCACAATTCACTATTGCAAAGATGTGGAAACAACCCAAGTGCCTGTCAATTCATGAGTGCATTATTAAAATTTGATATATGTATACAATGGAATATTACTCAATTATAAGAAATGACAGTGATCTAGCACCACTAATATTTTCCTGGATTGAGATTGAGCCCATTATCCGAAGTGAGATGACACAAGATCAGAAGAATAGGCTCCACGTGTACTCACCATCAAATTGGTACTGACTGATTAACGCTATGGTGCTCAAATGGTGGTGGTGCTCACCAGGGATTAAGGGGTGGTGGGAGGGTAGACTCACAACTGCGGGATGCAGTGAGCATTGTGGAGGGGAAGGGCATACCTCTAATCCTTGCTAGGGAGAGGCAAAGATATAAAATATAATCAAAATGTTTGTACTGTCATATTTTCCTGAAATATATATTAAAAAAAAATCAAGCAAACAAAATTGATAAAAGAGAAAGTTTGAAAGTGGTGGAATGGAGGAAAGAAGACCAATGTAGAAAGCTGCTGCAATTCTCTAAGGAAGTATAAAATGGTTGTACTTCGAATAAAGTCAAGACTGTAAAATTGCAGGGAATGAAAAGGTTTGAAATGTCAAAGAGCTAAAACCAACAGAACTTGGTGATAGCTTAAATTTGGGAAAGATATGGAATAAAAGGTATGCTGGCATAAACAAATGATGTGACAGTTGTGTTTTTCTAAGCTAGGGGAAAATATAAAAGGACATATTTACAAAGTAAAGATTATGAATTCATTCTTGAACATTTTGAGACACCAATATTTGAGACCTCAAGTATTTAGATCCAATAAATGACAAGTGGAGATAGTGATAGAAAATTGTGCAAGTCTATATGTCAGAGTTGAGACCTGGGTTGGGGATATGAATTGGGGATTTCTTCCTGTAAGTGATAACAGAAGCTTGTGTAGGATTGTGAGTAACTGATTCTTCTCAAGAAGATGGTATAGAAGCAAAAGAGATGAACTCTGCCACCTGGAGGAACCTCAAAATGTAAGGACTAGTAGAGAAGGATAAGATTGAAAAAAGAACTTGAGAAAGAGCAGACAGAGGTAGAAGGAAACGGATGCATGTGTTATCAAAGGAGATAAATAAGAGAACATACTAAGAAGGAGAACATTGACAACAGTGTTAGAGGGACACATTTAAAAATATTCAGTAGGACAGTGGTTCTCAATGTGTGGTCTGCAGACCAGCAGCATCAAAAACTTGTTAGAAATGCTAATCTCAGTCCCCAGCCTAGACCTATTGAATCAGAAACTCTGGAATATGTTTGGATAATCTGTATTTATCAAACCCTCCTAATGATTCTGATGAACAGCAAAGTTTGGGAACAATTGCATAGGTGATGGAGGATGCAGGGGAGCTTCCCATTGTTTTGGTGGGAAGATGAAAATGGAAGCCAGATTATACGGAGCGGCAGAGTTATTGGAAAATGATAACATGGATGTCAGGAATAAAGAAAATTTAAGCAATTTTGTCTTGAAAGGAGAGAAGACAATTATGAAAGCTACAGAGTTATATATTGTCAAGGGATGGTTGGTTGGTCAGTTTTTAGGTGGTGAGTGTTGATATTTTTATATTTGAGATACTTGAGAACAGTTAGGAAGTAACAGGAAGGATGCAGACTGAAGAAAAAATGTGAATGTAAAATAAAATATAAATGTATTATAAATTCAGAAACTTCTTGAAAAGTCTGAAAAAGATAAAAGTACAAAGCAAATAGTTTGAAGTTCAGCATTGGATGAGAATTGCTGGTTGCTTTACTGCAGAGTTGGCAAACATTTTCTGTAAAGGAACTGTGCAAATATTTTTGGCTTTGAGAGATATGCAATCTCTGTTATAACTATTCAACTTTGTGATTTAAATGGGAAAGCAGAAACCAACAGCAGGTAAAAGAATGGACACTGCTGTGCTCCAGTATGACACTATTTGCCAAATCAGGCAGCCAGGCATATCTCACCAGTGGGCTACAGTTTGGAATCTTTGCTTTAGTGAGACAGCAAAACAGGAGTGGAGGGTGTTGCAACTGCAACTGCAACTGTAGGGTATGCTTTTGTGTTGTACATTCTTGGAATGAGGAGGAGAGGGGTTGGCATTTTCTGATTGTTAGTACAATATCTGTAATTTAGAAGACTGTATTTAGAAGAATAATCTGTTGAATGTGTGTGCTTGGGAAGCATGATTCAAGGATAATAAGACATTTTTAAAAAGTAATTTAAAAGCATGAGTTGATCTTGGAAAATGAATAGAATCCCTTGATGGATTGGAGCCCATATGAGTTTTGTGATAAATTTTGCTCTGTTAAATCTTTCTCCAGAAACTCTAGAGAAAAGAGAAAGTTGAGATCAGCCAGTGTTAGGATATTGGCAGTCAAGAGAAAAGACAAAAGTATAAACAAAGGGGCAAGGAAGTTTACGTATTTTCAGTATTGTTATTGAGCTCATGATCTGTAAAATCTAATTTAGACATAAACAGAAGGGGAGCAAACTCTGCTGCATTGAGAAGTGTAGAATGTCAGTGGACGTGAGGTCCTCATGAAGCAGAAGAGCCGTTCTAGTAATAAACCTAGTGTAAGGCAAACAGCTCTGGCTGACAGACAAATTCTTGAGGGTCAAGAAGTTTTATATAAAGGTCTTAATATAATTCATTTTTATTTGGCAAATAAATTAAAATTCATTTTGGGTGTATTTTAAATGTTTTCAGTAACCTCTTTTTAACCAAATGCTGCCAAGCTGTCTTTGTATCATTTGATACATGCTGCTGATTGGGCTGGCACCTTTGAATAGCAGTACTACAAGAAAAAAAATCAGACTTAGTTCATGAATGAAGTCTTTGCAACGAGTGAAGTCCAAGTGGTACAAGTTACGCTGCACTAAGGGAAGTTTCGAAGATGTTGCAATGCAGAAAACAAGAAGGAAATCATACATTAGACTAGACTTTAACTCAAAATAATCTGATCCTTATCAATGATTTATATTTAAGTAACATAAACTACCATATTAACTTATAATTTTAATTTAAAAAATCATTGTTTTTGTAGTTTTGTTTGTATTACTTTGATTGCTTATTTAAATATTACCATGTCCTGATGGTGTTACAGCTAAGAAACTGTTAGTACAGTTATTATTATTGTGCTTACACATATCACAGTGACATAATTAAAATAATTTCACTAAAGAAGAGGGGTCAGGGTTGAATAATGGTGTTACAGCTAATGTAAATATTTTAGATAATTTAAAGATGTTAAATAACAGTTCAAATGACAATGATAAGTTATATGGTGAGATGAATATTTGTATATGAATTAGAAAATAAACCCTAAAATAATTCAGGCTAGTTTTGTTTGGTGAGTTCCACCATTCTTAGCTATGTTCAAATCCCTTTGGAATGCAAAAAGGCCTAATGAAAGCTATGATTAACTAGTTACATTTTCATAACTGAAGTCTAATTATAAGTTTAGGCATTTCCCTGCCTAACAAAGAAAAAGCACTGCTGCTGACAGCTGCACAAGCTATAAAAGCTGGGAATTGACTAAGTAAGGGAATTTAGAACAGCTGTGACATTGTCAGGGTACAGCCCTGCCGTTTCTCTTATGTGAGGTTAGAGAAGATGTATCATTAAGCACACAACAAAACACATCTTTATGTTAGGATTCACCAGTCCTCATAGGTTGTAAAATTATAACTGCCATTTTTTTAAACAAAGACTTAAAAAATATTGGAGTTTTAAATAGAACAAGAAGTATTGCAATCACAAAACATTCACAAAACTTTTCTGGGAAAAAATTGTCTTCATACTGTTTTGATTTCTTTGTATAATACAATTGATTCTTCTGGCTTGCAAAGGCAGCTTCAGAAGCAGAATTCAGAGGTATCTCTGTGGCATTTTGCTAAAGTAAAAATATTTTCTAATATTAAACATTAGCAATTAAATTTCAAAGTTTTGATTGAAAGACTGCAATGGGCTGAATATTGGTATTCCATCCCCAAAAATGCATATGTTGAAACTTTAATCTCAATGTGATGATGTGTGAAGGTGGAGACTTTTCGAGGAAATTAGGTCATGAGGTTGGAGCCCTTACGAATGGGATTAGCACCCTTATAAGAAGTGACCAGGAAGCTAGCTTGCTGTCTTTTCTCTATGTGAGGATCCAGAAGTAGGCTGTCAACACAAAAGAGGGTCCTCACAAGAATGTAACCACACCAACACCCAAATCTTAAACTTCTAACCTTTGAACTGTAAGAAATACATTTCTGTCATTTATTATGCACAGTCTATGGTAATTTTTTATATAGGTGCCAAACTAAGACAGAAATCGATATCAAGAAGTGGGGTGCTGCTGTAACAAATATATAAATTTGTAGAAGCAGCTTTAAAACAACATAATGGGTAGAAGCTGGAAGAATTTTTGACGTGCGTGCTAGAAATAACTAAGACTATCCTTTGTCTAGCTCTGTTGCCCGGGGCTGGAGTGCCCTGCTGTCAGCCTACTTCACAGCAACCTCAAACTCCTGGACTCAAGTTATCCTCCTGCCTCAGCCTCCCGAGAAGCTGGGCCTACAGGTGCACTCCACCAAGCCCAGACAGGGTTTCCCTCTTGCTCAGGCCAGTCTCAAATTCCTGAGCTCGAGCAATCCTCTCCCCCTGGCCTCCCAGAGTGCTAGGATTACTGGCATGAGCTACCGGCCTGGCCCAACATTATCCTTGATGGGATTGCCAAAAAGTGATACTGATGAGGGCTAAGAAAGAAAAATGGAGCTATAAAAAAATATTTCCTCTTCTTAAATAATATATAAATAATCATGTGCAAAATGTTGGTAGAAATATGAACAGTAAAGGCTATTCTAGTGATATCTCAGACAGAAGTCAGGAACGTGTTACCCGACAATGGAGAAAGAGTAATAATCTTTGTTACAAAGTGGTAAAGAACTTGGCTGAATTCTGTGCATGTTGTAGTGTTTTTTGGAAATTGGAAACTTAGTTGAGAAGATAGCTAGGCAAAGTATTGAAGACACTAGTTCCTCCTGACCACTTATAGCAAAATGTGAAAAAAGAGAAATTACTTAAAGTCAGAATTAATTAACAAAACAAAGAAACAAAAAACTAGAACTTAAAGATTTGGAAAATTCTGAGCCTGTGTTTATTGCCAAAAGTCAGAAAGCATGTTCAAAAGTAAACACTAAGCGTGTGACTAAGTGGTCACTTGATAAGGAGATTAGTATGGGTGTGAACCATAGACTTAATCAGCTACCCCAGCAGGAAAACTACCAATTTGAATCAACCCAATGGATGACAGGGACCTATATGACCTATCTGGATGACAGGGACAGCTATAGCCAGGACTCAAGCATTACAAAAACAATCCATGTAACCTAAAATATGTGTACCCTCCCCTTAATATTTTGAAATTTAAAAAAAGGAGGAGATAGGAAAAAAATGAAGAAAGATTATCAGACTTCCTGAATTTTATAGGAGAGGACCAAAGAGCAATTCTGCTGCAAGCAACAGTGTTTTGGTCTTCAGAACAAGGCAGACAGCCCGTTGCGGGACCATCTCATAATTATGTGAGATAATTTCCCTCATAAATCCCCTCTCATTATTTATCTATCTATCTACCCTCCAATCTATCTATTCTATTGGTTCTGTCTCTCTGGAGAAACTCGACTAACACATTTGATTTTACATGTTCACAGCTACAGAGGAATTTTATTTCAGGATGAATTGTACCCCAAATCTCAGCTATATGTAATTTAGATGATGCTTAGATGAGACTTTAGAGTTTAGAGTTGATACTGGAATAAGTTAAGAATTTGGGGCCTATTGTGATGGAATGAATATATTTCGCAAGTGAGAAGGACATGATTTTTGCAGATGTAGAAGCGGAACACAGTGAATTGAATATTTGTACCCATTCATATGTTGAAACTTCAATCCCAATGTGATGGTATGTGAGGGAAGAGACTTTGGAAGGTAATTAGGCCACTGCCATAGGGTGGAAGCCTCATGAATGAGATTACTGCCCTATGAGAAGAGGCCAAAGAGCTAACTTCCTCTCTTTCTACCATGAGAAGACACGGGAAGATGGCCTTCTGTATACTAGAAGGAGAGCCCTCACCAAAAATCCAGCCCTGCTGGGACTATGATCTCAGAATTCCAGCCACCAAAACTGTGAGAAATACATGTTTGTTGTTTAAGTTACCTAGTCCACAGTAATTTGTTATAGCAGCCTGAACTGGCATAAAGCCATATGTTGAAATTTAATAAAATGGTAGTAAACATATATATTATACTTGACTATTTGATTTTCATATTAAAACATTTTCATTAAAAAATTGAACTTTCTCTGTAAAAACCAAGAGTCCTAAGATTGAAATGGTTTTATTTTAACTAGTGGCTTTACTAATGTCATTGTGAAAAATAAATCCAAATATGTGGAATTTTTCCATTATGTGGTTTTACTTATACATTTTTTCAACAAATGTATATGGAACAGTCAATTCACATCAGGTATTACTGTAGTCTGTTCAAGGTGAACAAAATAGACACAACTTTATGCAATCTTCAGTTCAGAGGGAAAGCTAGCCAATAAAAAGATTAAATAAAAGACATCCTTTACTTTATCAATCCTAACGTAAATATTTTTAAACTTACATTTTAACATCTCTGAATTTAGTATTCATCACCTGACTAAAAGCATATTCTTGTTGCTGTGGTCCAGGCGGCAGTCTTTTAACAGAAGTAGTTGTTATTGTCTGCCTACGTATCCGTGTTCAGGCTGTTCACATGTCAACAAAGCAGTGGAGTTTGGTGTTTTATTTGACAAAATGTCCCAGCCCTTAGGACTTTAGGGGAAAGGAATTCACAGGCATAGCAGTACCTCTAAAATATGTGTGTGTGTATAAAAAAAATAATAAAATAAAGGACAGGTAATTTCCCTTCAATTTGTAAGTGAGGAAAAGAGATATCCACAGGGCTTAGGGTAAGAAAGAAGGCTGACCTGGCTAAAATTTATAGGAAGTAGAAGTGATGAGGCTGGCCTATTTGATATAGACAGAGGAGTCAACAATTAAAGAATAAGTTCATGTAAAAGTCTGTCTGCTTGTTATTCCTGGTGTTAGTTCTGGAAAGCTACATCCATTGGCATTTCTATACACAAGATATTTCAGTACTATCTGAAGAAGGAATAGAAGCCCAGAATCTTAACAACTTCTGCTGAGATTAAGAAAGTGCCAACACCAAAACTTGCAATATATGTGCTAGTGGCTTAGTTTCTAAAATTTGGAAAATAATGGCAAAGCAATCTTTGAATAAAATTCTTTATTTCTCTGCATTCGCCAATTCCTTTAGCAGCATGAAGGACAATATTGCAAGGAAAACATGAATAGTGATAACTATGAATAAAAATACAACTCAGAAAAGTTGAACTCTGAATTCAAGGAAGGTGTAGACACACCTAAATGATTTATTTTGCGTATAATGACATTTTTTTCTATGTACAAGTGTGACAAGTGTTGACTAAGATTCAAAGTATTCTTTTTAAAGTCTAAAATAAAAATTATGAGTGATACACAACCAATATATCATTGTTTAGCAATGTTGTGGCTTTCCTAGCAATATGCAAAATAATTTCAGGTGATCCAATCAGATATAATCTTAATGAAATATATGGCAACTAAAATAGCTGTTTGAAGGAAACTGGGTAAGGGATAAGATTCTGTAAGATGGAGAATGCTTTGCAAAAGATTTTCAGGCAAGGTTACTGATGAAGCGACATTTATTTATTTTGAGAATTGAAGAATAAGAATATTTTAATATTTGGCTTTGCAATAAGAGGTGTGCAATAAAATTTGTCCAGATGGAGCCATTTCTGAGGAAAAAGAGCACATTATTAATATGTTGGATTTTTACCTAGAAAATCGATGAGTATAGTAATGCTAAATAAAGTTTAGGTGAAGACTGCACAGGCAGAGGGAAATGTGAAATAATGAGAAACTTTTAGCATGCGGGAATATCTTCAAACTGTTTGTCTGGGCTGTAATAGAAAAGGGGAGAGTGCCATTGAGGTGAAGTCCAAATGATAAATGGAAAAAACCAAGAAGAGATCTTAGTAGCTTAAGGTAAAGAACTCATATTTTATTTTAAGTGCAAAAGGAAAATATTTTAGATTGAAATAAATTTAAGACTTGCACACTCATAATACACTAAAATAAACAAATAAAAATAAATAAATCAATAAATAAGAAATAAAACAAGCCCCATTTAATTTCAGAAAATAATTCAATATAATTAAATTGAACAAAAACCCATAGAACATCTGGATGATTCCAAAGCAGTGATCAGGGTAATTTAACAAATATGTAAACCATGTAGCTACAGTTAGGTTTTATTTTCTTATTTTGATGCCAAAATGGTGTAATAAATTTATTTGATTCTTAATGTAGAAGTATTTATTATTCTGCCTACTCTATGGAGAATGGATAAGAAGGACCATGAGAGATGTTCTGGAGATGAGTTCAGAGGTTATTGAAACAAGCCAAATGAAAGGGTAGTGACAACAGATATAAGACAAAGTGGATAGATTATAGATAAAATAATAAAATATAAGAAAGACCTAAACTAGAATATAATGGTTGAGGTAGCATAAGGAGTGCAAAATGGCTCCAATTTTTCTTGCATGAATAACTAAAAAAATTTTGGCACCATTTTTTGATACATAGTAGGTACAAGGAGAAATAGAATTGGGGAGGGAAATCAGGATTTTTGCTCTGTACATATTTACAATGCATGAGACATACACATGAGGATATCAAGTAAGAGCTTAGATATATGGAACAAGAGCTCCAAGGAAAATTTTTGGCTAAAGGAGTAAAATTAGAAAGTATCAGCATAACATGTTGGCTCAAGCAACATGATGCTTATTTCACTTAAGGAGATAGTAGGAAAAGATAAGAAAAACGAAGATCTGAGGTGTGCTGATGAGAGATGAAATTGAGGAAAAATTCCTGGCAAAGAAAAGTGAACCAAACATATACATAGAAAACTAAAGAGCTTTATGTCAGGGAACCCAAGAAAGATTAATTCAATAAGAAAGAATAGTTGAATATATCAATTGCTATTGGAATGTTTAATAAGATGAAGTAAAAAGAATTTCCAGTTGATCTGGCAATAAAATATTAAAAGAGCATGTGTGTGTGTGTGTGTGTGTGTGTGTGTGTAGTGTTAATAGAAGCTGAACAGAAAGTAAATGGCAGCTGGACAGATAAGTAAATGGCAGATTTCAAAGTTAAGGTACATTGTGTAACAATCTCAAGAAGTATATCAATAAAGAGAATCAGAGAAATGAGGTATCAGATGAAAATCAATTCACTGTCAAGAGGGATAATTACATTTATTATCATTATAATTATTTTAATGCAGATATCCCAGCATGAATCTATATTCCTGGATGGGAGGGAGGGAAAGATATACTAGAAAGGGAGAACTTGATTTAATATAACAAGAAGCAAAGTCATAAAGGAAGTATGAAAACTCTAAGTGTAAGAACGGAAATTGCTTGTAGGCTGTGGAGACACTGGTATGATGAGGAGAATGCACCTCAAAGACCTCCAACTGCAAAAGCCAGAATTTATCAAGTGCCCCAGCTGATGCCCATCACTGCATTTGCACCAAGGCTATACTTCTTGGGGGCTGTTTCCAGCCACTGATTGAGTTCAGACTCTATACTAATGCCCATGCAGGTCCCTTCCTGCCAGACGTGGAGTTCCTCAGATAGTGGACTTTGGCATAAGGACCCCTCCATGGTTTTTGCCAAACTTTCCTTAGACTGAAAGTTAGTCCTGGAGACTTCACCTAACTTTATTTTCCTTTTCCTCA